>PVIU01012983.1:0-57780 GCA_004026605.1 Ondatra zibethicus | reverse complement strand
AGAGAGTCTGGTTTGATCATATGCTCATTCAGTCCCAGTCCAGCTGGATTGGTGCGCTCCCATTAGTTCAGGCACACTGTCTCAGTAGGTGGACCAGCCCCTCACGGTCCTAACTTCCTTTCTTATCTTCTCCCACCTTCTGCTCTTCAACTGCACCTTGGGGGCTCAATCCATTGCTCTGATGTGAATGTGGGTCTCTCTCTCTCTATCTCCATCCATCGGATGAAATTCTCGTCTTTTATCTTTCCCTAGTTCTATTATCAGCTATTTCTGCAAGGTTCCTTTAACTGTAAACTCTGTGGCTCTTGAAGTGCCATTGTTTCCTCTCAATCTGAGAGTGCCTAGATGCATACATATACATTAGCTCATGTACATTCTTATACTTGTAACGATCTCTACAGACAGCCATTTTACAATAAGCCAGGATGGTATATTGATGCCTCCTACTCTCAGCCATTATCAAATTGATCATTTTAACCTCTTCTATGTTCATTTACATTTCAACAATATGATCTCATTGTCCATGACTGTATTACTTTCCCCTTGATGCTGTAACAAATTAGTAGCTTAAAATAACTTAAATTTATTAACAGCTCTGTCAAGTACTAATGTGACACAGTCTCACTTGGTTAAAGTCTAGGTATCAGTTGAGGTGTTGTTTTATAGGTGAATCAATTTTTTTTCTGCTATCATCTTCTATATTTTTATGTGAATGTTTATAATAGCTTTATCATAAGCACCCCAAACCCTCTCTTGTTATGTGATGAAAGTAAAATAGTCCCTATAAGTTTTGAACACTTGTTCCTCAATGGTGGTTCTTTTTGAGAGTTGTAGAAGATTGGACCCTAGAGGGTGGAAGTATGTCACTAGGAGTGACCTTTGGACATTGTAGCCTGGCTGCTGACTCTAGCCTAACTCGCTCAACAATGAGAATAGCTATGACATGCTCCTGAAGTCATAAACTATGCTTCCATCCACGATAGTTTCTCTGCCATGATGAGCTAGAACCTAGGAATCCATGCATCAAAATAAACTTTTCTCCCTTAAGTTGTTTCTTGGAAGCACTTGTTATAGTTCTAGTGTAAATGACACACTCCTGTAAACATCTCAGTTTGGGGTATTGTAGTTTAGAGTGTGCATGAGTGTGTACATGTGTGTTTATGAGTGGAGTGTGCATGAATGTGGAGACCAGACGTCTGCCCATGTTGGAAGTCTTCATCTATTGCTCTCCATTTATTTTATTTTATTGAGAAAGAGTCTTTCTACTTGAAATCCCCTAGCAAGACTAGCTGTTCAGCAAGCTCCAAACATCTTTCCATTTCCACCTTCCTAATGTCAAGATCAAATAGACATGCCAACATGCCTCAATTTTTATGTGTATGGTGGGGATAGAAACTCATGTCCTAATGATTTGATGCAAACATGTTATCCATTCAGCAATTTTCCTTGTGCATCTTTTTATAAGAATACTTATTCCACAATCTAATTTCTTCTAAATACCATCATGTTGATTCGCAAGCATTTCAACATATGAACTTGGGAAGGATATGAGCATTCAAGAAGCAGAATCTGGAACCTCAGGTCTGTATCACTGATGGGTTCTTTTATCACTGTCTGCATTATTGCAAGACTAGACTCAGTTTTCAAACTGAATACAGACGATTATCCAAAATTTTACATTTTATTCTTTATTATAATTGTTTTCTTAAACTTTTCTATTTTTATCCTACTTTATAATAATCTTATTATTAGCTACAGAATAGCTCTGTAGGATTTTGATGAATCTATCGATGAAGCTGGAAATAATTCTCATTTCAAAAATATTGCTTCTACTGTTTCTATTTAGTAAGATCCTTGATTTTTTCCTTACTGTTTTATATTATTCCCATTCATAGATACTGTGCATAGATTATTAGATCTATACCTATTTCATTTTGAGTAATATTTTAATGTTTAAAAATTGAAAATACCAAATGTTTGTTGCTGATCTCCTGGAAAGCAATTCACTTGTGTATGTTAATCTTATATCCTGCAAGCTTTTAGTTTTAACCCCCTTTGAGGTGATGAGTCTTTGATATTTTCTGCATAGATATCCACCAATAAAAAGAAATCCTATTTCTTCCTTTTACACCAACATAACTTTTCTTGTGTTACTGAAAGAGTTAATATTTTCTATAGAGTACATAGTCAGTGCTCAAGAGAGGCTATCCTCATCTTCTTCCTCATCTTCAACAGCCAGTGTATAATTCCTTACTGTTAAATAAATAATAGCAGCACAGGCTGCAGATCGAACAGCTCAAATTAGAGTTCATTTTTATTTCTAATTATATGCAGATTTTAAATAATAAACATAGAATATTTGACAATGGACATAAGTATATATTTTTCTTTTTCTAGGCTGGCTATGTAGGGATAGGTTAAGGTGATTCGTTATGAGATGCTTTGCTGACCTTGTGGTTGAGCATTGTTCTCATGAAATGTTTTTAACTTATTGGTACTTTTTAGAGGATTTAAACAATGCTGTGCAGAAAAGTGATCAACCTACAGCTTGCCTCTCCTCTGTCTTCTCAGATTGGTGTTGGGGTGTGGGTTAGGGCTAGGTTCATTATCTAAAAATGTTCATTACTGATACAATTTGTTTATCCAAATATATTTATTAGTACAAAGAAAGGTAAACTGAATTAAAACCAGATTAATCATTTATTAGAATATGAAGTTACTGATGCTTGTCAGCCTTTCATAAAGACACTTCAGTGTTGGAAATAAATTAGCAATGATGTTTGTAATAGAAAATCACAATGAGAACTGGTTTTACAACCAAATGTTCTAATTTTGACTAATCTTTTCAGATATGTATTTAAGGAAAAATAGTAAGACATTTCTTTTGTAGAAAAAAATGATTTTTTTCTCAACAATGGTTTAAATGTCCACCAATTTGATGATTCCCAATTTAATTAACAATTAAAAAATATGTAGAAAGTAAAAAATAAGACAAAGTCAAGTCATTGACTTATACTGATGCATAGAAGAGAGCGGAGAGGTACAATTAAGGTAGTAAAGTGGCGGGTAGGTTGAGAGCTGCAATATTCAATAATCCCAAAGAGTTCAGATTTTACTTTGAATAACACATTTTCTGTGAAGAAAGAGTTTCTAAGGCATTTGCAATAAAAGACATACTAATTTTAAAGCTTATTCAAAAACCTTCTCCTTTGCTACAAAGTAAAAGTTACAGATAAATGATAATGTTTAGCAGCATTTGCATTAACAGCTGTATTCTGCACACCAGAAACACACATATGTTTGTTTGATTGTTTTTGGTTTTTAATTTTCAAGGGTGAAAGTTACTGTAATAGTTTAAAATAACTGGGTCTAGAAATATGGAAACTAACTAAACTGAGATTGAATGGGTGGCAAAAAACAATAGGTTCTCTGCCACATAATGGCAGAATTAAGATTAGCAATAAGCCTCCAAATTCTCAGCCAAAGATGGTCTTTGTCTAACATTACCCCTTTGTGGGAGAACCCTGACAGTTCTATAGCCTTTGAAATTGATGCAATTAGTCTTTCTGCATGGAATTCAGTGAGCCTAAGAAAACACACTGCTTACAAACAATTGGAAGTCTGGAGCATATTTTCTTAATATCCTTAGCAAAAGCCAAAACACACTTACTCAAGAGTGTAGGTATTTCATAAATCTCTCTCGGTCTCTCTGTCTCTGTCTCTGTCTCTGTCTCTCTCTCTCTCTCTCTCTCTCACACACACACACACACACACACACACACGGGAGGAGGGAGAGCGAGAGAGAGGGAAGGATGGAGGGAGGGAGGAGAACACTCACAATTCCCAAATAGTAGAAACTTTCCAAAATGAAGGTTCAAAGAGCTAGGGATTAGATCCTTAACTTGAAAACTGATTCAACATTGAAAGTACTTTTCTATATTATTATCCTTCTAGAAAGTTTGCAAAATAGATGGGTTAAGGGCAGTCAGTCATGTATTTCACCTCCCTCCATCATTTCTATACATGTAAACTCATAATAACTAGGGAAAGTTGAAATTTAAATTTAAAATGTATGCAATATTTGGGATTAGAAGTGAGCAATTTGATTTAGAATTATGCAAATAAAATGACAAACCAGTATGCACAGGCAGGAGTGCCAAGGCTTCTAGTTCTCAGATTAGTCACTGATAGCTTTTTCTTGTGTTGTGTGGACAAAATTCAGGTTGCTTAGTGTAGGAACCCCTGAAGCGCCTGCTCTGTGTAAGCTCTATACTCACACTCTCTAACTGTGCAGTCTCACCTCATCATAACTTAATTAAAACTTCTAAAGGCTGTATTGATGGCATGAAGTTATTTTTTAAAATGTCCTTCAGTAGGCAGATTATAGTTATAATTAGATGTGTTATGTTGTGCACAAAATCAAGACTAAGGATTTTGAAAAATGGCTGTCCAATGTGACAGCTTACAACTCAACAAATACTGTTGTTGATGTTCTATAACTCTGTCCTATTTAAAACGCCCCAAAAATACATAACCACAATTAAAAGCAGAAAACCCAAACATGGTTTAAGTTCTTTTTTTTTTAAAGTAAGAATTAATAAGAAAGTAGGCTAGGGTCTTCATTTGCTTTTTCATTTTCAATATGTGAAAAGTATAGGAAAAATTTTCTTCAAGTTGAAGCTACACTGGCTCATTCATCCCTTGATAGCAGTTGTCTGTCTAATTCATGCCCCACACCATGTTAGAGCATTGTACTGCTAATGTTGACAAGTTGGTGCTGTTTGCAAAGACACATTCAGCTTCCTCTGGAAATCAGCTACCCTAATGCAGAAATCTGAATCTTTCCCTCAGGAAACTCATCTAAATTCCATCTTTTACCCATGAGGCTTTTTTCTCAGTTCCTGATATTAAAATATACCATTAACATTGATCATTCTGCCATATTTTAAAATGTGTTTGTAAATGAAAACTTGTGAACTTAATTTTCCCATTTGGATGATTTTAGAAAATTTTCCATTTAACTCTGCTAGCTGAACGTCAGCTCCGTGTTGGAAGGAAGAGCCAGCCTTTCAACAGGTAAGTAAGGTAGGCCAGGGATGTGATTTAAAAAGAAGACAGACTTTTAATAAGCTAACAGGGGATGTTGGGTGAATAATTTAAGGGGTTTTGGGAGTCCCACCTTCCTCAAACAATACTGTACTTTGCTAGAATTTAATTCCTGGATCCAATAATTTTTGAGACAAAAATATGAACTAGAAGTTCTAGGAGATCCTTAATGGCCATTTATCCTTTCTAGAAACAGCCCATACAGAGACCAAGTTTACACAGCGAAAAAGACAGAAGACTAAATAGAGAGGAAATCCAATGAAGAAGTTGATATTACAATAATAAACAGGGGGATGATTTGGGAATACTGAATGTTACCAAATTTATATACTCTAAAGATTTGTTTTATATTCACTTCAGAAAGCTAGTTTCTCAGAGGTAGGTTTTGTTTTGGGGGATAGGGTCAAGGTTTCTCTGTGTAGCCTTGACTGTCCTGGAACTAGCTCTGTAGACTATGCTGGCCTCAAACTCAGATATCCACCTCCCTCTGGCTCCCAAGTGCTAAGAATAAAGGTATGCACCACAACCACCCAGATGAGGTAGATTTTCTTTGAAGGACTACATTATAAATAATCATTATAAATAATTTTATGATACTAGTCTAATCTTAGAGCAGAGTCTTTCTGAGATACTTTCTATTCCTGTTTTATTAGTCAGTTGGAAGGGAGGCTCCTATTAGTTCTTGTTAAGCTTTCAAACTGTTACACTCTTAGAAGGAGCATAACTATTCTGAATAACTGTTTGGGCTACATCTCATTCAGCCAGTGACAGATAAGGAAATACGCGGATATTGTGAATATATTCTAATAATGTCATTTAGAATTCTAAGAAAGAATTACAACTAATTTCATTTTGACTACTCCTGTAAGATGCTGTTGTCTTTTTGCTGTAAGCAAATATCATAAACCGGCAGCTTACAAATAAGGATTTATTTCCCATAACTTTGGGAGTTAAGCAACTCGAAAACAAAAGTGCTGACAGATGTGAACAAAAGCTCATTTTCTGATGAAGAGATAACATCATCCTGTATCCTTCTCTGGGGGAAATGAGATGCAAAAGTCACTGGGTATCTCTTATATTGACAAGTTCTGTTCTCTATGTCTCTGTCCTTGTGATATAATTACCTCCAATAATGCTGCCTCTAAATACCATCATCTTGAAGAATAATGATTTCATACGAGTTGTGAAAAGAAACAAACATTTGAGCCTAACAGATATGAACACTAACCATGAGTTAATGAATGGAGTTGGTTTGTTCTGGTTTTTTCAATATTGATTCAAATACATCAACCATTTAATCATTCAGTCTATAAATACTGAAAAGCAGAATATGACAATGATGGCCTAAACCTTTGAAAAGTAAAATAAATAATAATGACAAAATGTGACCCTCTATACATGACATTTAGTGGTTCAATTATTATTTAGATACGTTTAAAAAAAGAGTCTTAGGACCTTTCTATGTCTCAACTGTTCTCCCAGGGAAAAGGACTGAATGGTTGTCAGTGATTTCTCGATTAGGTGACACATTCACGGTAGAGCTCTTTTGGGTTGTAAGCTGTAGATATATATTCTTGTAGATGTTTGTAGTATGTATGTACACACTTTTACACATTAATATGGAGGCCAGGAGCTGACATTGGTTGACTTCCTTAATCATTTCTACCTAGTTTTCTGAGACAGTATCTCTCATGGAACCTGGATCTCACTGAGTCAGGTACATTGACTGGGTAGAACATTATATTCAGCTATCAGTTTGCCTTCACCACTTTTGGCTAAAGATGACTATCTCCTCACCTGGCTTTTACATGGCATCTGAGGACTGAACTCAGGCTTATGATTACATGGAAAGTATTTTAATAACTGAGTTATCACCTTTGTTTTCATGATAGAAATGTCTTGCCAACAAAATAGATAAGTCTTAACAGCTGCACGTGAAACACAGACATAAACCAGAAATTCCTGTGATAACCTACCCCATCACCCTACCTAAAGCAGAAGAAAAAGACTTGGAAGATCATCTCAGCTTCATTTTGTAGGAGCTGCCTACCTCTTCCTCTAATAGCAATATTCCAGCAGAAATCATTCTATGTTATGACCTTCTAGATAACCCTACTTAACCCTTCATTAGTAGATGGTTGAACCAAACTAGGTTTCTCATATCTTTTCAACATAAATTTAGAATAGGAAATTCTCCCTGTTCAGCGTTGGTCCACCCGTTAACTTTAAGGAAGATATTTGACTTGAGAAATAAACATTCAGAAAGAAAAATGCCATTCTATGGAGCAAGGACAGAATGAAACAGAAGAAGCATTCACGTCTGTCATATTTGTTCAGCACAGTGGTTATCAGAGAAATAGACATCCATAAAACTCTGAAAAGATTCTTCTACCTGAATGTTAAATGCTTGATGGATCTCAAACTACATTTTCACCCTTTGATCATTACAACTAATCTATAATGTAGAACCTATTTCTATAAAAGATTCAAGGTAACTGGTTCTATAAACCTATATATTAATTAAAGACAGAATGAAAAATAAAACTACTAGTGAACTGCTCTTGATATTTATGAATTTTGTTTCAATAATTTGGTTATCTTCATTCTCTCTCTCTCCCTCTCTCTCTTTCTCCCTCCCTCCCTCCCTCTGTATATATATATATATATATATATAGTGTTGGGTCTGTGTCTGTGTGTCACACTTAAATTAAGGATGTGTAAGTCATTTCATATGAAAGAAATTATCCTGATAGAGTTATTCAGAAGAATCGAGATATTTTTTCCAAACTAGAGGATAAGAATAAATAAGAACAGCTGGGAAATCTCATTAAGGGAGCTGATGGATCTTCAGTGAATGACATTTCATGAACATATCTGAATTATTCCATGCATTTTACTCTTTATACATGTTTTAATTCTGTGGAAAAGTTAGAGTTTACCCAAGGTCAGTATTCAGTCAACTGTAGTAAACAGAAATTACTTATGTAGTGTAGATATGACCAATCAAGGGTTTGTTTTGAGCCACATAGCTATTTCAAATATATCCTTCAAGTACAACATTGCATATAAATTTTTAAAAATATTTCAATATAGGGGTATCTGGGGTGTTGATAATGTCTTAGAGTTTTCTTGACATAGGTGTAGAGAAAATATTTAATTATAAAAATTATTTGATAAACAATCTTTGGAAAAGACAATAGACTTGAATTTTACAGTGATTTTCAACTCACATGTGTGAAGATTTAGAATCAGGATCTACATGTGATCAAAAATATGCAATGTTTGTCTTTCTGGGCTGGAGTTACACTTGTCTGTGTTTTCTAGTTCAGCCCAATTATGAGAAATTTTTATAATTTTATTTTTTCTTTATGACTGAATAAAAGTCCTTTTCCAATAGACACGTAGGCTGTGTTCATCTTCTAGATTCTGTACATAGAGAAATAATGGACACAGATGAATATAAGTCTTTTCAGTAGGAAATAGATTCCTTTGGCTAAATGACAAAGAATGGTATAGCTAGCTCTTATGACAGATCTATTTATACTCTTTGAGAAGCTATCAGGGACAATTGGTGAGGAGGGGGAGGAGATCTGGAGGGAGGGAAGATAGGAGAAAACCTGTGGAACACAGACGATATGAAGGGAAATAATGCAGAGAGGTGTAATTGTGAAGAATGATGGGAGAAAACCTGTGGAACACAGACTCTTTCAAATATTAGAAGTTTTAAAAGCAAAATTTGCAGACATTCTACCTATTGAGCAATAGACTAATTGATTGGCCGTTGATATTTTGGTGAAGGATCTTTCTTCTTAGACCTTTAAGAATTATTTAGAGGCAAGATATATAAATACGGTAGAAATTGAAAGGTGAGTTTAAACATCAGAAACACAGCTTCCAGTAAACATTATTGTCTATGGTTAAAATTATTCCAGGTGAAGATTTTGTTTTTGTTCTTTTTTTTCTTTTTTTATTACTTTATAAATAACACCAATCAAATTTTCCCTCCCACTTCCCTCCCCAACCCCCTCCAGTTTTAAGAGAGGGCAAGGTACCCTGCCCTGTGGGAAGTCCAAGCCATCCCTACTACATCCAAGCTTAAGAAGGTATGCATCCAAATAGAATAGGATCCCAAAGAGCCAGTACATGCAGTAGAGACAAATCTCAGTGCTGTTATCATTGGGCTCTCGGTCTGCCCCAATTGCCAGCCACATTCAGAGGGTCCAGTTTGATCCCATGCTTGTCCAGTCCTAGTCCAGCTGGAATTGGTGAGCTCCCATTAGCTCAGGCACACTGTCTCAGTGGGTAGTGGGTGGACCAACCCCTCGTGGTCCTGACTTCCTTGCTCATTCATATTCTCCCTCCTTCTGCTCTTCAACTGGACCTTGGGAGCTCAGTCCAGTGCTCCGATATGGGTCTCTGTCTCTATCTCCATTCGTTTCTAGACGAAGGTTCTATGGTGATATTCAAGATAGTCATCAGTCTGACTACGGGAAAAGGCAAGTTCTGCACCCTCTCCTCCACTGCCCAGGGTCTAGTTGGGGTCATCCCCGTGGACTCCTGGGAACCCCTCCAGAGCCAAGCCTCTTGCCAACCCCAAAATGGCTCCCTCAATTAAGATATCTCCTTCCCTGCTCCCGTATCTGTCCTTCCTCCATATCAACCTACCCACTTCCCTAAGCTCTCCCCAACCCTCCCCTTCTCCTCTCTCCTCCCCCCTCCCCTTATCCCCCCAACCCCCATGCTCCCAACTTTTGCCTGGCGATCTTGTCTGCTTCCAATTTCCAGGAGGATCTATATACGTTTTTCTTTGGATTCACCATATTACTCAGCTTCTCTAGGATCATGAACTATAGGCTCAATGTCCACTACACATTTATGGCTAGAATCCACTAATGAGTGAGTACATACCATATTCATATTTTTGTGTCTGGGTTATCTCACTCAGGATAGTGTTTTCTACTTCCATCCATTTGCATGAAAATTCAAGATGTCTTTGTTTTTTTTACTGCTGAGTAGTACTCTAATGTGTAAATGTGCCACACTTTCTTTATCCATTCTTCCATTGAGGGGCATCTAGGTTGTTTCCAGGTTCTGGCTGTTACAAATAATGGTGCTATAAACATAGTTGAACAAATGCTTTTTGTTCTTTTTTAATTTTACTGATGTTATTTCTAGATTTATTATTCCCTCTCTTCATCATTATTCAAAGGCAATTTTAAAAATATCTTAACATGATAGACACATGGTCCCACATGTAATGTATAAAACTTTCCTATGACCTCTATTATCAAAAATTATCAGCTTTTGCCTAATTGGTGTGTATGAAAAGTTCAAAGAAGCAAAATATTTGAAGCTAAGCATACTAAACTATCATTAGAATTTAAAGCAAATGTCATGCTGGTATCAAAATAAAATCAAGTGAGAATTGTGTAGATATAATACTTTGTCATGATCCTAAATTGAATCTTTTATCAAGTTAGAACATAAAAACTGTGCCCATTGAAAATGGTAAAGACATACATTAAAAGCTTCCCTATGACAAGTTTACAAAAGATTATTTAAGATATAATATCCACGTAGATGTTAATAGTTAAAACAATTCTAGAACCATTTCCATTGTAGAACATTTGCAATTTAACTATGGAGCCATGAAAATTTCTTACTGTCGTTTGCAAGTTAATTCACTCAATTAGAGGAGAAACAGTATATAAAAAAACGAAAAGACAAGCTCGGAGTGGTGGTACATGCCTTCATCCCAGCACTTGGGAGGGAGCAAAAGCAAGTTTATCTCTGAGTTCAAGGCCAGCCTTGTCTACAGAGCTAGTTTCAGCATGGCTAGGGAGGGCTGCTACTAAGAGAAACCCTGTCTTGATAATTTTTGCACATGCAGGTCTTCTCCTCAAATCTCTCCTTGCTCTACAGAGGAAATAATTTAAATATCTGTAACACAATCTGCCAACATCACTGTCTCTGGCTCTCTCAGGTGTGATGGATAGGACTGTACAGTGTTTTGTGTGTGACTCTCCAGAAGTATGTATAGGACTATCCAGAGGCATTGTTGGGCTGTCCAGTATTATGCAAAGGAGAGAGATAGAGAAAGAGAGAGAGAATTATTTTGCTCATACAAATTTTTCCTAGTGTACATTTAAAGCAATTCCATTATAAACTAGTGATATTTTTAAACTAATAATTTTTATTTAATTTAGAAGAATAAAGGGGCAAAAGAGTAGGTACAGGTGATGTGGGTACAGGTGACCTGGCCCTGCTCCTTGCTGCCTGCTGCATTGGGTGAACTGGCCAGGGTACTGCTCAGAGTTCACCCTCTTGGTGGGTGGCAATGAATGAAAATTGGTAGGCTAGCCGGGTGGTGGTGGCACAGGTCTTTAATCCCAGCACTGGGGAGGCAGAGGCAGGCGGATCTCTGTGAGTTTGAGACCAGACTGGTCTACAGAGCTAGTTCCAGGACAGGCTCTAAAGTCACAGAGAGACCCTGTATCAAAAAACCAAAAAAAAAAAAAAAAAGTTTCTGAACCAGTTGGCCCACTCCAACATCCACCTCATCTGTGAACTACTGGAACATGTGATTTTGATTTGGACCTGCAAATCAAAAGTGTCAATGTTGGACCCTGAAGTCCAATCACCGAGGAGGAGTCACCCCAAGAGACCACTCTCACACTGCAGTTGATATAAAAGCAAGAGGATTTTTATTTACTGTTGTGACAGGGTTCATTGATAGGTGAAGGACCCCGAATAGTTGTTAAGGCTATTTTTATAGAAATAGAAGGGGAAATAAGAGGGGGGGAAAGCCAGGGGTTATTTTTCGACTATTATGATTGGCTTATTCAAAGGGCTACTGGACTGAGCCAGGGTGGGAGAGTGGTTGCCAGATCAGGCACGGTAAGGGGGAACATCTGTGGGTCATTCTGACCCCACTTCAGGGACTGAATCAACATGTCAGGAACTGAGTCAAAACATCTGTGGGTTACCTTGTCCCAATTTCAATAACTGAGCTCTATTTGGAGAACATCCACAAGGACACAGTGGGAGGAAATTCCCCAACATTTCAATACGTGCATGGGTAGTTGTTAGGTCCTTGGTTCCCAGGGGAGGGGGGAGCACTAATGCTGAGAGGCCTCAGAAATGGCCTCAGAGTTGTCCTAGAGTTCTACATCAGGATCTCCATGACACAAGGCAACAATAGGATATTTAAGAGGAGACCCAGTATCAAGTGTGTAGCAGAAGCCAGAGGTCTCAAAGTGAACAATGAGGCCTTACAATGAACACTTCAAGTAAAGATGTATGAACTGATGGTATATTGTGTGACTCACTCTGTAACACTTCCAAGCCAAGACTTTGTGTGCGTATGTTAATTTGGTTATTTTTTGTTTTTGTTTTTGTTTTTATTTTGTTTTGTTTAGTTGTTATTTTGAATTTTATTTTGTTTTGGCAGGGAATGTTGCAAGGGCTGAGGGTAGATGTGAAGGGACAGGGAGATGGATGGGTTTAGGATGCATATTACAAAACCCACAAAGAATTAATTAAAAAAAACAGAATAAAAGGGAGGCAGGCATAGTGACATATGCCTTGAATCCCAGTACTTTAATGCCCAGGGAGGCAAAGGCAGGGTGTTGTGGAATATTACTTTAACTATGTAAAGGTGAGTTGCATTAGTTTATGCTGCATTTGTTTAAGTCTGTAAAGATGTATTACATTTGTTTATACTCCATTTGCTTAAAGATGTAAGATGTGTTTTTTTTGCCTGCCTAAGGCACCTGATTGATCTAATAAAATGTTAAATGGCTGATAGCTAGGCAGTTGAGGGATGGGGGGCAAAGTTGGCAAGCAGAGAGAATAAGCAGGAGGAGGAATCCAGGCTAGCTTGAGCGAGAAGAGAATGAGGAAAAAAAAGAGTATAAGATTCCTGAGGCCATTCAGTTAGGTGGCTGCCAGACAGACAGACACAGAGGAAGCAAGAAAGCAGGGCATCCAGAATGAAAGAAAGGTAAAAAGTCCCAAGGCAAAACCTAGATGAAGAGAAACAGGTTAATATAAGCTATAAAGGCTAGTAGGGCAAGCCTAAACTAAGGCTGAGTCTCCATGTCTTTATTTGGGAGCTAGTTGGTGGTCAAAAGAAAGCCTGCTGCAGCAGGGGATCTCTGTAAGTGAGGCCAGCCTGGGCTCCTATCTAAAATTAGGTAAGTATAGGTACGTAGATGGATAGATAGATAGATAGATAGATAGATAGATAGATAGATAGATAGATGGATGGATGGATGGATAGATAGATAGATAATAAATAAATGCACAAAAACCTGTAAATTCTGAGAAGACAAGAATCATGTATGAGCATAGCAATAGTAATAAAAAATAACCTGAGGATTGTAGTGTTGGTACAGAATGACAGAGAAAAGAAAGAGGGGAGAGAGGGAGGGAGAAACAGAGTAAGAGAGTTAGGAAATGTTACAAGCATTTGACCATACAGCTGATTCTTATTGTGATTATGTAATAGGAAAAATTAAGCTAAGTTTTTAACATAAATCTACTTGCCTCACTTCAGAGTAAATATATGAGGCTCAATGAAAGTCATAAAATATAACATCATAGAGGATATAATAAGAAGTTACATCTCGATATTTAATTAATGTAAAATAAAATGTGACTATAGAGATAAACATAAAATTGTAGAGACATAAATAAAATCAATATAGTTTGATTAATGGGACTTTAGGGAAAATATCAGTAATTTATATAATGAGTAAAGGCAACAACATATTTATCAATAAGAATAAATTATTTAAACAAACTGTAGGCAGTAAAACAGAAATACAAATGACAGTTCAGTTTTCACTCTAATTAGGCAGGAAAACACAACTTTTATCCATGGGAATAATCAATGTTAAACAATACTTTAAATCTTTAGTGGACTTAAAAGCCAGTCCATCTTTTTCTGGTTTCATTTTGTAAAATCCACTCATGTCCTTGTTCTGATATCTAAGTAAGGCTTGCATTAAATTTTTGGTCCAAGTTGGATTCTCACAAAGATCTCTCATAACCGAGCTTCTGAAAGCACTCATGCATTCCCAAGCAGCAGGCATCAGTCCCTAGCCACTGTGCCTAAGCAGCAGGCATCAGTCAGCAGCTATTGTAGGATTGTCCTGTAGATTTTGGCTTCTTTTGTGATTTCCGAAACTGCATATGCAATAAGGGAGTAACTATTTTACTTATGAGAGAAATGGAATCATGAAAATTTGAAAACCAGAGAAAGGCATTGGTTTATCTAATTAACATTAGATGCCTTGTGAAGGGGAATTTATTTAATGAAAACAACATTCAGGAGATGATGTACTTTGGCAGTGATTTGAAAGGTGGTGTGGTAGGGGAAAAATAAGATGAAACCTAAGAGATTGTCTGAGAGTTATTGGGGTGAGAATTCAGGACAATGAATATCAGAGAAAGAGGCAAAGGAATTTAAAAAGGAAAAGAAACATGAATTGAAGGGACACTAACCCCACTACACCATGTAGCTCTGACAGGCCTTTTCTCCCGCCCCCCCAATCCCCTCTGCCTGCTAAAAACCCTTAGATTTTATTCCTGAGGCTAGCTCTCAAGGTCAATTTCGTTATTTGTCCAATCCCTCCTCCTGAGGGTCCAACTATCAAAGTATTGAAATCTAGCTATCAAAAGCCCCCTTTGGCTCTCCTATTTAACATGCCCAATTAAAATTAAACACTTCATCCTAACACAAAGTTTCTCTTTTTACAATATAATTGTAAAATATAAACTGTCATATTCCTATGTGCAACTGTCTTTCTCCTCTCTATCAAGAAGCAGTCCTTTGTCCTCCAGGACAAATATCTCGGCCCCCTCTTCCTTATTCCCTTCCCATTCCCCTTCTTCCTCTGTCCCTTATCCCTACCCTCTGTCCCTCTGGGGCAGATAAAAGTCTTTGTGCTTAGAATTTAGTCTTGGGGGTCCTGAGCTGATACTTTTCCCTTCATGAATGACTTGAAGATGTGGGGTATAAGGGGGAAATAAAATGGTTCTAAAAGTGATTATAAATTTTGAATCTACATTTAGAATATGTCAGTAAGTTGATGGCATTAATGAGGAGAGAAATTATCCAGTAATGAACATGCGCTTCCCTAAATAACTTCAAAAGAACAGAGAGAACCTACTTGCTTTGGTTTTAGCTGATTTCAAAGATAATCATGTATTTTTTCCTCTCTCTTTTTACATATAGAATTTCCTCAGAACATTGGTCAAAAATTTATGAAGATAAAATGGCTTCTGTATTCCTCCCATGTCTAAAACTGATAACATCCGTGTTTTGTTGATATAATTTTTCAATCTTTCCTTTAAACACTGAAATTGAAAAGAAAATGCTTAGAGTATGTTGTTGACCTTTGTAGTATACAATACATATTTTGTCATTTTTCAAGCTTCTCGGTTTTGAAAGTAATAGAGTTCAGCCATGCTTAAGTGTATACATTTATAGGAACATTATGTTTAGAATGAAAAATAAGAACGAATAAAGTTTTGTAATATTTTATGAACTGATAATGAAGATGAAATCTTGTGAAAATAAGACATTGAGAAAAGTATATTCACCTTTTTAAAAATATGTTTTAATTAAGATGTGTCAAAACTTCACCTTATCACTTCATATTTCAGAGCATCTGTGTTTTTTTCTTCTTTTATACATTACATCCAACTCCCTCCTCTCCTATCAGCTCCCACTGCCTCCATCTTTGCTCTTTCCTAGAATAACACTTCCATTTCTCTTCAAAAAAGAGCAACTCTCCCGGGGATATCAACCAAACAAGGCGTGAAAAGGTACAAGACTAAGCCCAAATCCTCATAGGCATCTGTGTTTCTTAAGTAGGACTCTTATTCCAGTCATCTGTGAGGCAGACAGAGAATCAACAGTCAAGGCAGGCTGGAGACCATGAAAGGGTTGATAGTGAGCATCCTATAGAAGAGACAATAAAGGATAAGGCACCCCGTTAGGAATAAGCACAAAGACTTACTCAGAAACCCCCAACTGATTTGGTTTCCTTGGAAGATCTTTAGCATACTCAGGTTAATATCATTTTTGCTGTCCATATGCCAAATGGCATTGATGTTATTGCTATAGTCTACACAAGAATGCCATGGTTAGCAGAATTTGGATCAAAGGTGATTGATAGATGGAACAGAAGGGGGCCTGATGTTTAGCACTAGATCTGGGCTGCAGGTATACATACTCACATACATACATACATACATACACACACATATGTGTATGTGTATATATATATGTATATATATCACACAGAGTGTGTTCAATATATTGAAATTAGTATTCATTCTTGGTTACTATATATTATGGGAAATTGTTTTTGTTTTTATTTTTTTTTCACTTAAGAAATTTGTACTTAAAAGTCTGACTCTTTCAAAGATATTCAATTTGGGAATTTGATAGATTATAAATCTGTTAGTGAATTTTTAATCCTATAAAATTTATGATTAAATGAATATTCTAATGAAAGTCTGCTAAGGAGTCAAATTCATGATTATAAATGACGTAATAAATACTAATTCAAGTAATTATGAAAATTAAGTATGGAAAGATTCTGGCAATTTTATTAACAATATATAACGCAATAATTGTACTTTTGTTGGTGTGGAATAAGCAAAGTATTGCTCTATAATCCAGGCTTGGCTGGAATTCATTGTGTAACCAAGACTGGACTTGAATCTCAGTCCACTCTTACCTGCATCTTGCTGAGTATTGGGTTATAGGCATGAACCCTCATGTCCAGCTATTAATTGTACATTTAGCTGCTTCAGAGGTAACAATATATTATTATGTTTTATACTTCTTTAGTATTGTTGAAAAATGGCTTGCCTAATCTCCTACTCAAGATGGAAGATCAAGCTTTTGGAAATAGGAGGTTTTCAAAACTGAGAATTAAAATAAAACCTTAAGCTGGAAGAGAGAAGAGGTGGGCACACTCAGGGAAGTAGTGAATATGTATGATCAGTGAACTGAATAAATTAAGCAGAAATGTGAGCTATTTGCTGGCAATGCTAAATTTCAGTGCCCAGAGCTCCTTAAGCTCTCTTTCTTACTTCTTTCCTTCCTACCTTTCTCTTTTTCTCTTCTCTACCCCTTTCCTTCCCTGTTATTTTATACTTGATGTCATTATGTTTTCTATGGTTAATTGGCATTCCATGATAGTAAAACAATGTGGAATAAACACCTATAACAAAACCAGCATTTTAAACTAATTCAGAGGATGGTATCAGCAATATCTGCCTTAAAAGCAAGCTGCTCCTATACCTCCAGGGCTTTGGCAGTATCACTGGACCTTACATTCCTTTTTCACTTATGAAAGGAATGGTGCTTGGAGATTAATCAGTATTAACAGCTATATGACAGGTTATTTACTTGCCTTTCACTCTTACTAATTCTTAGGCTTGATAATAGCTTTTCTCCTTTATGACACAGAAGAATTTTTAAATGATTGACATTAAATGTTATTATAGTGTTAGTGGATTCAGAATTAATTTTAATCAAATGGTGATGCAAGGATTTACATGCATCAGGAGCATCTCTTGAATATTGAACCATATTTTCTAATACATTAAAATAGCGATCTAAATTTCATTGCACAATAATCATTGTATTCAGTTACATATTAACAGAGCAAGAGATAAGATTATTATATTTCAAAACCATTTCATTGAGCTGTTAAGTATGAATGTTTAAGGATGCAAGAGGACTGCAACGAGAGTAGATCATCTCTATGCTTTTTCTGTCCTACCATCCCTGACCTCACACCCTGTGCTCTCTTGTCATCATCAGCAGCACAGTGGGTATTTACACAAGACAAATGGAGTTTGGAGAGGTAACTCAGCCGTTAAGAGTACTTTCTGCTTTTCTAGATATTCTTGGGATGATACCCAGCACCCTGGTCAGGCAGTTCACAGTCATCTTTCACTCCACCTTCAGGACATTTGATATTCTTTTTTGGACGTCTTGAGCATGCATGGCACGTACTCACACAGACACGCACTGATATAAACACACACACACACACACACACACACACATGCTGACAGACACACACATGCATGCACAAATAAAAGTAAATCTTAAAAAACTTTTTGTGTTGTTATAATAAAATACATTAGTTTATTCTCACTTTTGACATATATTACTGTCCCTAAAAATATTTCTCATGTTTATTGTGACCTCATATCTTTTTAGAAACTAATTTTTATGGTAATATACATTATTTGCCTTTCATAATTCATAAAATGTATGTCTTATTTTTATATAGAATTCAGGATGTTCTGATTTGGGCATAATACACTCACATTAAAATTAATGTGATTAATAGGAACAATTGAACATGTCACAGAACTAATAATAAGTAATGCTATTATAAAATAACCAAGTTATTATAGAAAAGCCCAGAGTCTCTTATATCCCTAAAACCATTAAAAGAAAACAGCAGATTTTATTTGGTTTAATTAATTACTTGATTCTTAGCTCTTTGTTTTCTACATTTAGCTTATAGCAGTCTAGGATAAAGGTAAACTTATTGTAGTATCATAGAAAAGCACAAATGGTAGTGTATTGTATAAAAAACTCTTGCATATAAAAATGAAATTAGTAATAGGTTTTAATGTTATGATATCAATATCTAATATTAATTTTAACCTTATAATAAATAGGAACAAACAAAAAGAATGCAAATTTTAAAATATTATATTTTATGCATATGAGTACTTTGCCTACATGTATTTCTGTGCATTGTGTGTGGACAATGCCTTTGGAGGACAAAAGGGTTTGTTGGTGCCCCTGGATCTGGAGTTAACGATAGGTGTGAACTAACATGTGTGTTCTCAGAATTTAACCTGGGTCCTTTGAAAGAACAGCTAGTGCTTTCAACTGCTGAGCCATCTTTCTAGCCGTCAGAATGTAATTTTATTAAAGCCAGAAAACAATTTTGCCTAAGAAATACATATAATTTACTTACTCTGTATAATAGTCTTTAAACAGAAAGTTTAGCGAGACACAATGTCTTCAAAGTTCATACAAAATATATTGCATGTCTTCCTTTAAAATGAGCTTAAAATTAATTCAAATGTGTGTTTCTGAAGATGTGGTGGTATAGTACTAAAATTTGGATTCATTTTTTTTGTTGTCTCAGTTGAATTAAACATTTGGATTATCTATTTTGAGTTAAATTCTGATTCAATGAGACAAATCACATTTAGAGTAACATGGTAGTGATAAATTAGAAGACAGCATTCTTTGAACTTTCCAATGAATTAACGCTAAATTAAAGGCAAGATGTATAAAATGCCTTGCATTCTGATAGTTAGGTATATGGGATTCTCATTAAATGTATCCTTCTGTCCTCTGTTAGTCAGCTTCCTGCCACTGTTAGAAGACAACTGAGATCTTTACCTTACAACATAGAAAGCTTTCTTCTTGGTCACAGCTTCAGTGGTTTCTGTCCACGGTAAACAGGCCTTTGGCCTGTACTGGTGCAGGACAGGATGGTGGGAGCTACAGTGTCACACACTGGATATGTTTATCACATATGCCTTTGAAGGTCATTATTGTAACAGGACGCGCAGGGATGCACGGGCCCTTTGTTTGTCCCCGCCGCTCCGCTAGCTTACACCCAAAATAACCACATAAAAACTGTATTTATTTAAGCACTGCCTGGCCCATTATCTCTAGCCTCTTATTGGTTAACTCTCACATCTTGATTTAACTCATTTCTGTTAATCTGTATATAACCACAAGGTTGTCGCTTACTGGGAAAGATTCAGCATGTCTGATTCTGGCAGCTTCATGGTGGCTCGCTCTCTCTGCTTCCTTTCCCCCCAGAATTCAGTTTTATCTTCTCCGCCTACCTAAGTTCTGCCCTATCAAAAGGCCAAGGTAGTTTTTTTATTCAACCAATGAAAGCAACACATAGACAGAAGGACCTCCTACTCCACACTATATACAACACATCCTACTTCAAAGTGTCATTAGAAACTATAATAATGACTTCACTCTGGTTCTCTGTTTCTTTCTCATGCTCTCATTTTTTTAAACCCTCAAAGTGTCTTTCTTAACTAGTAAATGGTAATTCCTTCATTTTCATGTTCAGAAATATTAAAGGCATTTGAGCACTAAATGTTTCAGGTACTTTAAATAAGCTTTTTAATGTAGCATAAAACAAAAATCTAATAACTAAAGAATAAATCTTTGTCTGAACTATAAGCATACACTAAATAAAGTACCCAAATGTCAGATGCAATGAGGCTGTGGCTTACCAGTAAGGTTCTGGTGTCCTCCTCCTTTGGCAGCTACATGGCATCTGCCTGACTCTGCCTTCTTTCTCCATGCATTCAGTTTAGTATTCCCTCCTAGCTATATTCTGCCATGACATAGGCCAAAGCAGGTTCTTTATTAACTAATGGTAATAACGCATATTCAAAGCATACAGAGGGGAATCCCATATCACCCAACTCTGACCAGCATGCCAAGACATACCTAAAGGTAAAATAATGACACTCATATTTTGGCAGTAACCAACAGCCCTTTAATTGAATTTAATGCCTACTCAGCAGGAGGGAAAGCTTGATACTAGAAATCTAATGAATGGTGCAGGGCTAGTGAAGTCATGGATCTTAAAAGAAAATGTGTTACTGATACTTAATTAAAGCCTGGGTAATTCCAACTACATTCTAAAACTTGTTCTTATATCCACAGATAACTATAGCTCATTCCTCATTGAAGAAGCTTCTCCTTACAGCAATTGCAGACCATTATAGAGAACCACACTGATCACATGGCAGAGATCAATGGATAGTAGGGAGCCCAGTCACAACAGATAAATCTTCAAAACATCTTCTGCACCTAAGGTTTAGGGAACATTCAGAGGCAACAGAATGATTGTAAGAGTCAGAGGACCACAATATCTCTCAGAGATGGTGCATCCCAGAAATGACAGCTTCAACAAGAGCTCAACAAGCTAATGTGTGTGGGATTCTCAAGGAGTCTCATTTTTAGGTAAAGAACTATATGCAACTAATGGCTTCTGAGAGAAGACATTAGCCTTCCCAGAAATGAGCCTCCAATGGATTGCCCAGTACAAGTGGTTTGCAATGAATTCATATATACTTGAATTACTCGAATAGCAAACATAGACTCAACAGGATATATGTGTGTGTGTGTGTGTGCTATATATATGTGTGTTATATATATACATATATATGTTTATATATGTAAACAACACACACACATATATGCATATATCATGTGTATAGTATTAATAAAGCAAAAATAGGCCATTCATTTGAGATGGAGAAGGGGGTCACAGGCAGGATTTGAGGGAAAGGACATGGAGGGGTTAGAAGGAGGAAAAGGAAAGGGGAAAGTGATGCATACTTTAATTAAAATGTTAATTAAACTAAGAAAACTTTGGGATGTCTTTCTGATAGAACTTGCAGACTCGAGTAATAATTTAAGTCTATCTGCAGCACAATGAAACAGCACCAGTTTGCATTGTGATACTTTCCAGCTGAGAGCTGCTTACAGCCTGTGAATGGCAACCTTGGCTTTATTCATAGCAAGGACTTTTAAGCTTTCATATTCTCCTCCATGAGGCTCTGCTAAGCTTATGTGCCTTTTAAGAAATAACTTTTGCTCTTTTGAGGATACGTGTCAAATATTTCATCTACGGCAGGTTAATTTACCACTTCACTGATCTTGTTAGCTAATTACATCACATTGCTTGAGCATACCCTTCATAGTTCTGGTTAATTGTTAGAAATGATTTTTAAAGGATATACAAATAAGTAATACAAGTAGATACAAAAACAACATAGACATTGATTTTTTCAAATTAGAGAAGATGTATTTTCAAAAATATTTGATAACAGTAATACTTAGTGAATGTCAATAGTACATTATTGATAATGCACAATAGTGAACTGTATTAAAAGACATTAAAGAATAAATTAAATTAAAACTTTAAAGCATAGATAAATTTGGGAAAATGAAACATCAACATGGATTAGCTATATGAAAAGCTTCTTTAGATACAGAATACAAGATTTAGTGTTGGAACACTGAGTGAATGGAAAGAAGGGGAAGACAACATTAAAATTGAAATAATCACAAAAGTATCCAAAAGTCAGCATTTAGGCCTTTTCCTCAAGATTTTACTTTTATGTGCAAGGTTTTGAAAGAAAGGTATTTAGCATTCCCATGGATGAATTCATAAGCCACCCACCACTTTTACTTCCATTGTATCATCTTCTACCCTTGAAAATGATGTTTACTGAAATCTCAAGTTTTAAGTTTTGTGAGCTCTCTCTCCCTCTCTCCATATTATGTGTTTGTTTGTGTTTTATATATATTGATGAAGTATTTTAATGGGCTCCGTAATTTTACTTGGCTATGCATCTTTTAGAAGTTATGGCTAGTATTATAAAAATATATAATTCAACATTTAGACATAATTCTCATCTACTGAGAGCAGTATTTGGCAGGGAAATAGCTCACCATTTGCATGTATTGAGAATTCTGTGTTTATTTTGATCAGAAAGCAGAAAAAGTTCATAAACTGGTAGAATTGGAGGGAGATGGGCAGATTATTTTGCCTCTGGGTTCTAGTTCAACATTACATTTTTCAGCAATTTAGTGAAAAGAAAAACAAAACCAAAGAAGAACAAAATGGACTAATGCTTTCTTTTTCTAAATGGGAAATCTATATATTAGCAAAATTTTTATAGAAATGCACTGTGCTTTGTGCTTTAACATACAATTATACATACATACATACATGCACACACACACACATCTGAAAATCTGATATAGTGCAAACTGTCCTGATTCTTCTTTAATGGTTTTGATCTGTTGTTAGACAGAGAAGCAAATAATTCTCAGTTTCTCTTGGCACTGATCTGATGGCCTTCCCCTGTTAGAGGGCAAGTCCTACACACAAATGAAACTTATCCACCTTGTGCAGTGTCCTTAATTTTTCCCCTAGGCATTGATTTCTCAGTATCTCTGACATTCTGTTTGAAAATTTTAATTATATACTATGTTGAACCTATTTGAGATCCTGTCTCTTGCATCTATCTGAATGTCTGGAAAATACAGCTGTTCTTTGAAAAATGAAAATTGAAGACTTCTAGAATCAAGGTGAGTAAAGTCTCTTATTTAGTTATAAAAAATAAAACCTATGGACTGTTCTAAAAACTAAATCCCCAACAAACACCAACAAAGGATTATTGACCCAGAACTCTTCTCGATGGCAAAACAAGGCAAAAAGGTTTTTAAAAGGGGAGATAGTAAAATATTAAGATTGAAGTTGTAACCATGATACAATCTTTTAGTTGATGTATTTTAAATCATGTCTGTTGCTGACTTGGACGATATGTCTGAATTAGAGAAGTTGTTTCACAGCATACCCAGGACTGCCTGAGGTTGACTCTGACAATGTTGGTTTTTCTTTCTGAATGGAGAACTGTACATAGAAGTAACTATGCGCAATAAACACTTATTTTCTATTATTTCTTTGTGAAAACTGTGAAGACATATCCATTTTGCATCGAAATCAAATACTTTCTGAAGTTTTATTACAAATGATGATAGGATTACATCTCTTCTTTTCTGATCTTAGCTAATAAAAATTTGTAGCAGAAAGTATCTAAAACTTTGTAAATGTTATGGCTATTCTATCTCAGACCAGAAAGTAACAAATGTAAAAGTCATATTAAATATCATTTTTTTCTTCTGCTCCCATGTCTTTGAAGTAAGCGAGCAAACAGTACAACTCTGTATCACAAAGCACCTCATTGCAAGAGGTGACACCAAGGAAGACTTTTAGTTTGAATACAAACCTGAAGGCATGGGATTGCATATGGAAGAACATATATATCTACATTTTCTGAAATGATCACTTAAATAACTCCTCACTATTAAGAATACTGTTCTCTCTCTCATTCTTTCCACAGAATAATCCTTGCTCAATGCAAGGAGTCATGATACAGAGCCCTTCTGATGATTTCAAAATCATTACCCTGTTCATAAGGATGTTTTTCTTAAAGTATAAAAGATAAATAGTATATTTGCAGACTTATTTTAAAATGTTTATGAGATTTAGTTTCCATATTAAACTCTTATTTATCTTGTCATAAATTCCAAATAATATATATCTTAAAATTATTTTCTTCTCTGGGTAGTGGTGGCATTTGTGAGGCAGAGGCAGGTGGGTCTCTATGAGTTTGAAGCCAGCCTGGTCAACAAAGTAAGCACCAGGACAGCCAAGGCTACACAGAAATACGCTGTCTCAAAATATCAAAATAATAATAGTAATATTATTAATGATGACTTTTTTCATGTGAACCTGATAATGGTTTTGTATAATTCAATAGAGAAACTAGCTAATATAAGCTTTTGTGGCTTTAGAACAAACATTACCTCTTGGCTTCAACTAGTGACAAAAGGCAGAAAGTAAACACAGGTATTCCTGGCAATTTTGGTTTCTGCCTAAAAACTTGACTCTTTATCCCCGACTGTCAGACCTCAGATTCTGTTTTTGATATATAACAGTTTGGGCCATCCTGAATGCGTACCATGTATTTCTTTTGATTTCCCTATTGTTGCTTTATCTTCCTATATTTCTTTAATTGTCCAATTATCTTACTTGTTTTCTCTGACTTCTTTCCTAGCACCCACTCATAAGTCGATGATTTCATAATCTCACAAGATCAATAAGGCTCTTGCAATGCTTATTAATGCCACATAGTCCTTCTTTATATTTGATAATATCAATGTTGTTAAATAAACAATTAAATGCAAAGGTGCATGAAGATGGATGCTAAAAAGAAATCCCACACTATCTCAGAATTGAGTATAATAAAGGGTTATTTATTTAGGAATAGACTCACAGATCACAGTCCTCTGCAACAGTGGGGAATAGGAACTGATTCCAGCAGCCGGAAGAGAGAGGGAACATGCACTTTACATTGACATTTATAGTATAAGAGGCCACGCCCAGGTGGGCGAGTAACTTAAAGGGTACTGAGTGTAGGTGCAGGCTTTCATGGTGAATTTCAGTGTGTATATCCTCCACCATCATAATGATTTACTACCTTGTACTAGTCTAACACTATTCTCTCATTCTATAACAGTTACACAGCTGTAATTCCAGACATTTCCCAAGATTGTTGTATGCAGCTCTTTCTTATGCTATCTAAATTCCAAACTGTGGATGCTAGGGTCCTTGATGATTATAACTCACACTTTAAATCAGTGCAGTGCTATCTGTGTTTATTAGATTTCACTTTCAGTAATAGCTTAAAAAATACCTGATAAATGAATGAGCTTGTGTTTGTATTATAGGCTGTGTAGGTATCGCCATTAGGGGGGAGCAGAATCTGGTTCCTGCGCTTGAGCATCCCTTGGCTCCCCCAGCTAGGATACCATCTAGTGTTCTTACTCCAGGCCTTTCATGTTGAATCTCCCATGTTGAATCCGCCACCTCCTGTCCACCCATCCCCAGCTCCAACATGCCTGTTCTATTAGTTTCTTCTTCTTGTATGTTTTGGTTGTGTGTTTGTTTTAAAGAAAGTCCCTCTAGTTCCAAGCTTCAGCTACTACCCCAAATTTATCCTCAGTCCTTTCAAATCCAAAACTTATGTTTTTAAAATACTAATTTCAGGCCATTCTTTAAAGACAAATCTTTAAAACATTTGGGAGGAAGCAATCAGTGAAACACTGTTTAGAAAATTGCAAGTTCTTCACTCAAACTGCCAATCAAGAATAAAATATTAGCACTATTCTAATTTTTCCCTTTCAGAGGCATCTCTTCTTCATATTAATATTCTTCAAATTTCTACCAACTTCATGCCACTCTTCTGTCGGAGAAAGAAAAGTTAAAATAAAATAATTTACATCTTTTTCAATTCCCAATTGGTTTTGATTTAAGTCGAGGTCTGGTTAAATCTGACCTGCTTCCTATTGTTATGTGACTAGTTTTAGCTTACTGTTATGTTGCTATAATTCCTCCTGAATTTGCCATTTCCATGACCTCTCCCGTGTCTCACAACTGTGTGCACAGTCCAAGGACAGTGTTTGGGTAAAATCTGGAAAAACTGGCTGTCGAGACAACTGGTGAAAAGAGACCAAGGAAGTAAACACATACAGTAGTGGGTTAAATCCATCTTCTTAGGGACTTAGTAGACTGCAGTGTGTCCTGGGCGATGGCGTGATGGGAGGCTCCAGAATGCCAAGAAGGAGGCAAAGGTCCACAG
Organism: Ondatra zibethicus; assembly: GCA_004026605.1. Classification (NCBI taxonomy): domain Eukaryota; kingdom Metazoa; phylum Chordata; class Mammalia; order Rodentia; family Cricetidae; genus Ondatra; species Ondatra zibethicus. Next base: position 31,356 of record PVIU01012983.1, on the reverse strand, counting down.
GCTAAGCTGGATACAGTTGTTCTCTGGCCAACCAGAATATTTCTGAGCTTTTTAACATGTTTTCAACATATGAAATATCAGTTAAACACTCTTGCCCAACACAGAACATCCTATTGATTCTGTTAATGATGTTATTTACTACAGTGTTTGGGGTGTGTGCCAAGGTCATCTGGTAGATTTGATGATAAGGATCATGATGCTGTGACTGAGCCAAGCTGCATCCCTTATGTAGCTGCATTAAGAATAATGTTCATTATTTGAAAAATATTGCTTAAAAGAATGTCTTTATAAAAGAAATGTATTATACACTCTAATTTTGACTGTTTATAGATACAGAATTTAGAAATATATAATCTTCATAATGAATTAGTTTCTAAGGACTATTACTTACCATTACTATCATAGATTTATGAAATAGAAAGATATTGCCAGTTCATAATAATAACTCAATAGGTATGCTTAAGTGAAAGTGTTCTTCTGCCTTTTATTTCTATTTGTTAAAATTTATTTTTATTATTTTTCAAGTTATGTGTGTGTATATAGAAAGGGGGTATATACATATTAGCCTTTGGAGGCTAGAGATGTTAAATCTCTCTGAAGCTCAGAAGTTTTCTGTATAAGAAATAATTATCTTATTTATTAGTCAAGAGACTAATGAAAATGAAGTAGCTTTTAAATATACTATTCTGAAGTAAGGGACCCCAGCACAGAGAAAAGGCAAAATGGCTAGCCCTCTGCCTGATAAAAGGCAATGCTTTTTAAAGTTCTGCGAACCTGAGAAATTCCTGACATCTTCTTCAGACCTGGAGTAATGAATAATGTTGTAATTGAGACTGCCTGCCTTTCCTCATGTGGGCCTAGTCACATAGCCAACTCCTGTGCCTTTCCAGCTCCATAGGTTTTGAGATAAGGAGGTACTAGCTGCCAGTGCATGGAGAGAGTGGCCTGGCACCTCCTGCTTGTCTGTAACTTGATGATGCTCTAAGTACACCTCATACTGAAAACAGACCACAAAAATCTATTTCTTACATCTGTTAGAAAAGTGCATGCTCATTACCACTGGGCCAGCTCCCAGGCCCTACAAAATGTTTACAGTTAATATAATGAAGAAAGGGTGTGTTTAATTGTCATTGAATCAGGCTGAAGGGATTTATGATACAGTTTATATTACCAGTTTTATGGTTTCTAAAAATCTCTTTTATTAAGTTTATGAGGTGGTAATTCTTCTTTCTTTTAGTTATATGTCCATATAGTATTCATACAAACAAGCTCACACACATCCCCAATCTCTCTATATATTATATTATTTAAATTTTGTATCACTGTATAAAAATAAACTAGTCAACTTTGAGTGTGCATTTCAAATAGTACTGAAGCTGGCCTCAACCAAGAGGCATCAAACTTGAATCTTGTATTTTGGAATTGACTAAGGTGATTCTAATGCAAGTCCAGAGTGGAGAAACACTGACGGAAAATGTGGATTAGAACCTAACAAGCTCTGTACTATATATTGTCTTCTTTTTCCACTGGCTTCCAGGTAGCAAGCATTATGATATAAAGCTGCAGAGGGAAGGGCATTTGGGTACTTCCTAGCCCTGGATGTTATCATCAATTACTCTAAAAAAAAAAAATAGAAACAGGATTTCCAGGAGTGTAATAATGGAAGCTGGCTAAGGATCATATTCTTGTTAGTTCTAATACTTGTGAGACAGTTTGCTTCAAGAAAGGGTTTTATTTTTAGAATATAACAAATAGGGTGTTTTCTCAATTATAGATTTAGAAGTTAAACAATAGGTGGGCAGGAAAGGGACAGAGCTCTGTCTTGAAAAATCATGAAGGTCTTGCCTCAGTCAGGACTATTAATGAAGAATGGAAATTCTTTATCAATGTTGCTATATATAAAGATCTTTCTTATCATTAAACATTCTTTGCATTAACTTTATATAAGTTCTTTGCATACAAATCAATCTAGAAATGAGTTGCTTTGTGCAGTACAATTCTCCAAACTTTTGGGGAACAGAATACACAAATGGAATTTCTACATATTGTATAACTGAAGTGCAGGGACAGGCGATTTTCAAGCCAAACAGATCCAAGTGTGGCTTAGAGGGAATTTGGTTTATGCATGTGGTCAAAACAGGTATGAAGGTTAAATGTTAATTTTAACTGGAGAGTTTCAAAAGCTTGAAATTCCTTTTCTCATGGACCGGTGAAATGGAAGTATATTAAGGCTATTAACATTACAGTTATTAAATGGTTTTCTTTTTCCACAAAATTTTGTCTTTTTATGGTAAATTTATAAAGGAAAAGTTGTTTAATTGAATGAGTACTCTCAACTTTGAGTTTTTTGTATCTTTGGATCGTACTTTAAGAGTGCTCATTTCTTCCAAAATTCCCAAGATTTTCTTTTTCTGCCCTGAAAAAAAGACGAGTAAACAGCCTTCCAGGTATTTGTTTAAGGACTGATTTACCATTTCAGTTCATCGCTAATGTTTGTTCCTCATAATTCGGCTTTCAGTAGAGTTGTTACCGCTGTTGGTTTTGCATAGTTTAATTGTTTTTCCTCTGAAAATTTACTAGAAGGTTTTTGCATGACACTTTCAATCCCAAGAGCCTGTTTGTCAGTAGGAGAGTTTGCAGATTCTGGCTTGATGCATTGAGACAGGAGGCAGAAGGTAAGCTTTTGCCTACAGGGAGTGAATTTACCTTCATCAATAGGTGATTACCTTTCTCCAGCAGCAGCAGAAGCACAAGACCCTAATCACTTCCCCTGCTGAAGTCAGCGTCAGGAGAAATGTTCACTGATGCCTAGAAACTACCTGATGCTTGTTTGGGTAAAATGTTAAAAAGTTGTTGCGCAAACTGCTGTCTCTTAAATTTTACCTTCAGAAAGGTAAAATTATATATACTCGTTCCTATTTATTGAGGATATGAGAGAAAGTTGTGTGTGTGTGTACGTACTAAATGTGTGTTTGTCTGTATGTGTGTGCATGTGCATGCCCTGAATGTGTATGTATTTGTGTATGTGCATGCATTCAATGTGTTTATGTTGTGCGTTTGTGTGTGGGGTGTACATGTGTATAGGGAAGTCACAGGTCAATACTGAACACTAAGTGCTTCTCTATTTTGCTTTCTCCTTGGTTTCTTGAGGCAGTGTCTCTTGCTAAACCCAGGGCTCATAGATTGATAAGACATGCTGGCCTGGGAATTCTATGGTTTCTCTAGTCACTGCCTTCCTCATGTTTTGGTTATAGGAACATGTCTCCATTTCTGGATTTTCATGTGGGTTCTAGGGATCTGAACTAGGGTGCACATGCTTGCACAGGAAGCCATTTTTTAGTATACAGTAGGAAACTACCCCCATATTAACTTTCAGCAGGCATTGCCCCAGTCTTTAAAACTGAGTCAAGTCCTTTAAAAAAATACATGAATATTCATTATCTGTTGTGATTTCCTGTAGGGAAAAACACGTACATTCAATTTTAAGTCATTTTCTTTTCTATTTGTTATTTAAGAAAGAACCATTTAAGATGTCTTATTTTAGTGAACAGAAAAGTAGCATTACACATGCAGTGATGAAGACACAATTTATTATAATGTTTCTAAGTAGATCCTAAGAATATGTGGCATCTGCTGGGTAATACGGTCAACAGTTACACTTCGTCAAAGTAAAAAGTAACAGTTAGGAAATCTTGCCTTCCTCTTTATATCCTTGTGCTACATCAGAAATTGTCTTTCTCCTCTTTTTAATCTAGGGATTAGAAATGTAATACATTGGTAGATATTGTGTTTCAAGCTCAAATCCACACACAAAGCCTTTAATGCATGGTTATATCTTGCTCTTAGTACTAACAAATGTATTTTCTGTGATATTTAAAACCTAGTACAATACTAAAATAATATTTGTAATTCTAATTTAAGAATATTTATGTATTATTGGGAGTAGCTGGTGAATGCCTATATTCCCAGTGCTTGGGAGGGAGGTAAGGGCAGGAGTTTCAGGAGTTCAAGGTAAACTACATGAAGCTCTATATAACCTGTATGTGTATGTGTGTGTGTGTGTGTGCTCATGTGTGTGTAGACTTTGCAACTGAAAGAACTCTTTATTTACTTAGGAGTCAGGGCTCATTATATAGCTCTTGCTGACTTGGAAGGACACATAGACCAGGTTGGTTTTTAATTCACAGAGATCTGCCTGCCTCTATTTCATGAGTGCTGAGATGACAGGTACCTACTGCCTTGCCTGCAATGGACTTATTTATTACACATTAGTTAATAGAAGTATTTTTGGAAGCATTAATTAAACTATACCTCACAAAAAAAACAGACGATGATTTAAGCTATATATTTGGAATGAAGTAACTTAAGACATAGAATCAGTTAAATTATCTCTGCAAGATTATATACATCAGAAGTCAGTACAGGATTCTAAACAAAACTCCTTGACTTTTAAGTTCTGCAACTTGAATTGCGGTAATGGCCCATCTCTATGCTGTATATAGTCCCAGAGAGATATGACAGCTTAATGCTTTCAAGAATGTGGCAGACTTGGATTTTTTATCTTTGAAATATTACTGCTTGCAGTTTCTAATTTGCTAAATTCTTTCATTCTAGGCAGCCTTGTTTATTTTAATAATATGTTGGACTTTAATTTTTGTTGGCTGAAGAAAAGAATTATATTAGGTAGCGTTTGTAGTCAAATATAATTTCAATTCTAAAACTTGGAAGAACAGAGGTAATATCCCTAACTATTTCATCAGTGACAAAAGAATGCTGTTAACGCTGACACTGGCAGATTGACTCCTTGTACATCTTTACTCACCTTTCCCTTTGTGTGCTGTGATTATATGATCGTGTTTCTTCAATATTACTTGAATGATTCCCGAAACACATTCTTGATATGTGAGAAACATGTTGTTGGTGATGATTCACACACTGTATGTATATCTAACTTACTGATCCACTGCAAATCTTTAACAGCTATTAACTGAACACCATATGTACCCCAGGATCTTAGCTGTAAAGACTCAACAAACAAACAAGCAAACAAAAAACAACACACACACACACACACACACACACACACTGCTATCCCTCTGTAGAGCTTTCTTTCTGGGAATAAGACAGTCAATAGACAACATTGTAACATACGCACTGTGATCATGCAGGCCACAAGGAATCATGAAGATTGGGAGGTGTGTGATTGGGCTCTGGGGAAAGCACTGAGAAGTGTTCTCTTTGTTTACTTCGGGTTTTCAGAAAAATAAAGGAAACTAGAGAAAACTGAAGACACAAAAGTACAATGAATACACAAAAAAATTATTAAATGAAACAAGTGAATATAACCATTTAAAGAAATTTAGAGTTTATTTGTAATTACATTAAAATCAAGTTGGATATTCTTTTGAATAGTATCAATGAATGAAACAGAACCTTGAAAGAACTATTAATTTTTTTATTTCTTCTTATTTAGTGTGTGTGTGTGTGTGTGAGAGAGAGAGAGAGAGAAAGAGAGAGAGAGAGAGAGATTACATGTAAGTATGTGCTTGACTATGTGAGCATATTTAAAGACCAGAGGCAAACATGGGGGTGTCTTCTTCAATTTTTTCTTCACTTACCTTTATTTCATTTTTTTAGAAATGTGATCTCTTACTGAACTTGGAGCTCACCATTTTGGCTAGGCTGGCTGGCTGGCTGACTAGCCCATTGCACCCCACATCTCATTTGCCTGACTTTGGTCTATAGAGATGGAGTTACAGATGTTTATTGCCATACCTGTTGTGTAACATTGGTGGTGGGCATGCAGAGTCACATGCTCATATTTGACTAGCAGTTGGTTAGTCACTGAACTGTGTGCTCAACATCACATCATTAATTTTAGCTAAGAAATAAAAATAAAAATCATTATAATAATGTGGTCCAGAGTGAGGTGGAGAACTAGGAACTGTAGGAGAAGCATAATCTAGCTGCTGACTTGACACAGAGCCAGAAGTACATGGAAAAGTCCTCTATATAGTTTAGATGATTGTCTAAAAAGAGACTCTTGTTTTAGCGCTTTATTAACAACTAATGTCATATATTAATAAACACTTTAAAACTGATTTGGATTTTTATTCTTAGTATAAACCAGATGTGATCACAGGCTATATCAGAAATGCTGCTTACATTTGGCTTTGTCAATATGTTCTAAAGTGCTAATATGGAATTTGAAATGTTTTTCTCGTTAGTTTAGTTCTTGCATCTATTGTAACTAAATTTAGTTTTTCATCTGAACTATGATTCTATTTTTGATTTTAGTATACTTTCAAAAGATTGAGTTAATCATTCTTTTCTTGGTCAAATTATCATCTGTAATTGAATTCAAGTGTGTCCACTTTTACCTTTATAAGGTTGTAATTGCTTTGTTAGTCTTTGATGCATATGTTTGTTTGCCTTTTAAATTCTAAAGATGAATAAGTATCTCAGGTGTGTCTTCCTATTCAGTAAGAAAACACTAGTAAGGTATCAGTTTGTGCCATCACGTGATTCAATCTGGTGCAATTGGTTTATTAGTATTTTCTACATTATCAACATGTGTACTTTTATGTCCTCCTTGGTAGTTACTTAGGACATAGACAACATGCTGTAGCCTTCTACTGTTTTGTTCTCCTTTATATTGTCATTACAATTTTCAATAACGCAGAGTGGAAGTAATGTTGTTATATTGTTCTGAGCTCAGCTTCAGAAGTTGTTTACTCTTGGCCAGTCTTATTTTGTCAATATCCACATCCTGTATGTCTCCCAAACTATCTGAAACAAGTTTTACAAATAATAAAATTTAAGTTTTGCATGTTAAATGCTTCTTTGGCTCTTTAAATTCTGTTTAAATGATATTTTTCTCCATACCTTTCTTTTTCTTCTATAATTTCTTTACATTGTTAGAAACCAAAGACAATTTCCTAAGCAACTTTCACTGTGAATTTCATTGGGTGACCGCCTCCCTTGTCCATACCACTCTTTTGTTGTTGCTTTTAATGCTGATGTTTGTTTTTTCTTAATCTTTGGGACGAAGGAGTTTGAACAAAACTTTGCATTTGGTTGACACTTCTCTAGAGTGTTATGAAATGACAATCCTGTCCACACATGACTGCAGTTTCTTCCTTTCCAGTTCACCAACCGTTGCTTCATTATGGTTTCAGAAACATGTCAAGCCTAATAAACCTTTGATTCTTTCAAAAACTATGATGTTTATACCACAGTGAAATTTTCTTATTTTCTGATACCAGAAATCATTTTATGCAAAAAACACCCCAAATAAATAAAAGACAACTTATTGTACTCTCCAGTTTACAATACTACACTGGAGTGTCTAAACCTTCAGAGATTGCTGAGGCTTTTAATGTTCTATTCACTCACGAAAAAGTTATAGCTTTGACATTCTTAAATTTGTTAAATATTTTTTAATCTATGCAGTTAAGATTTTTATCATGATAAAAAATTTGAGACTGTGTTACTTGCCAGACAATTATTTTCCACTAACTCAAGAATTTTTCAAAGAGCATGTGAGAAATAAGAGATTTCTTTGTTTTTCTGTAAACTGTCTACATTTTCCCATCAATATATTTGGTAAATGTATTTATGTAAGTCATTTTTGTGCTGTTTTTGGGCAGGAGGAAAGACAATGAACATGTCTTAAATAGCCATAAAGCACCCACTTTGATGACAGTTATAGCAAACCTAAAGCAAGTGTCAGAATGTCAGCCATATGGCCCCATGTATCCTCTGAAGAGCACAGAACAGCTAGATTGGTACTTTGTGTCAGAGTATGTCTCCTGGTGATATATATATATATCACCAACATGGCTACATGACTACCTGAAAATGAGGTGAACAAGTAACAATAAACATGGAAAAGTGGATGAGGGAAATTCCACAAGACTTCAACCCCACACAGAGAACCACAAGCTACTAAGGAATGCTGAGTGTGGGAAAAACAGTATCATCAAGAAAGAAGAGACATGTTTGTTGTTCAGTTCCAAATGGTCAGCCATGGAAACACACATGTGAAGAATTAACACCAAGCAGGTTTTATTTATGTACTTAGAAATACATATGTATCTCCATATACACATATCCATGTAACAACAATTAATGGAAAAGGAGAGCATGAATTTGAAAGAAAACAAGAAGGGATGTACAGGAGGGTTTGGAGAGAGGAATTAGAAAGACAAAATGGTGTAATTATATTATTCTCTCACAAAAGAAAGAGAGAAAAGAAGGAAAATAAATGGTGGTCTGGAACACCTGAGTCAGAGAAATTAGTATCATAACAAATAAAGCTACTTTGTTACTCTGAGTCACTGAAAGACATAGAGTAGGATGACTCAGCAATTCTTTTTGCCTCATCTTAGATCTCTGCCAGGTCTTATCAAAAACAAAAAGTGACGTTAGAAGCAGACATAGTTTAGATGCCTAGTAAGGGACCAGAAGTTAGAAGGGGGAACTTCCAAAGAAGAAGGAATAGAGGATAGCATTATAGAAGTGAAATGTAAACAAGAAGAGGATTGCATGGATATGAGGATAGGAGCGCAGAGTAAAGGAGAGAATATGGAGTGAAACTATTAAGACTGAAAGATTTTGAGAACCGTCTAATGCTATAGAAGCATTCTTAAATATATGCTTATGCAAAAGGAATATATCTGGAGTTACTATAGGATAAAACGACCAAGAATAAACATTCTGTCACTAGCTTTACTCCAAGCTGCAAGACTTGGAAATCCTTGTGCCACCCACCCCTCACACCTTAACTCAGTATTAATGGTTAAGCAATACTTGGCCTGTGCTGTGCTGTCCCACTTACTCAGTGCACACACCTCACTAACTCACTCTGCATACTCTGAACACCCTATAAAAGCTTGCCCTTCTCTCTCTTCCCCGTCAGAAACAGCTGCCATTGTGTTCTTTCCCACAATAAGTCTCTTGTTCTTGAGGTTCGTTACTGTGGTTTGGCTTTGTGGTACCCCTTGGTTCCCGACTGGTTACTCAGAGAGCCTCTCTAGATGCCTGTGTTCCCCTCTTAGGATCTTGGCTACACTGAGACACAATCACACATCTCCAGTCTACCAGCAACTGATTCACCTTCCAGATCAATCCCATGCACCAGCTGAAATTTGGTAAATTTCCCCTTTGGTCAGTGTAAATGCTTCTCTGAGTCCAAAGAAGTGACTATTGAGTGCCTGCCACCCCTCTTGTATTCTAGAAGGTAGAAGTACCCCTAGCTACAGTCTTTATGGCTATGGCTAGCCCCGTCCAACACCCATTTCCTGCAATCCTGCAGCTTCCTTAGGTCCAGCTAGACTGCTGTGACTCTTTCCTACCACATCTATCCTTTCTCCCTCCCTTTTTCCCTACAATCCTGCAGCTTCTCTACACCATTGTGGCATTTATAATACTACATGACCTTATTTCTGCCTCTTTTCTATGGATGAGATCTCCTTGTAGGGTTCCTTCACACCCCCACTTGATCTGTTTTGCACTCTTGTGTTTGGTTGTTACAAAAACAGGAACAATCTGTTGTTTTCAGCAATGAATTTAAGGATGTTTACCCCAAAGCCATGTGAGTTGCGGTGATGAGCTTCCTGCTTTTGCTGGCTTGGCCTCCCCTGCTGAGGGCTATATATACTGTGTGAGAAAGTGGAATAAAGGCTTGCCTGAAGAACCTGGAGTTGTGCTGTGTGTTAATCCTGAAGTCTCTCGCTCAGAGAACTACAGTTGCCATGCTGGCGCAGCATATATATCTTCAGGCAAGCCCATAGGCCTCATTGAGAGCCCTAGTATTGGCCACTGAATCTCCTTGGGCAGTTAGTCCTGACCTAGTTGAGTTTGCTGATGACCCACTAACTAAATGACTTGGCTTTAATTCAGTTCTTTCTGAATCCTGGGGATGCCCTCCACTGCAGGCTGCTTTGTTTTTTTCCCCTTTCCTCAATCATGGAAACAGTGTCATCTATACCCTCTTGTTGGATAAGGCTGTTCAGCTGGCCATAGCAGCTTCCCTGGATCTCTCACCTCCAAAAGCCCAAGCAGCTCTGGGTATCATCATCACCAAACTCCACCACTTAGTTATATCTTTAGGGGTAGCTCCTTTACCTACTCCTTTTTAGTGGTACCAACCTCTCCCATCCTCTTGTAGGAGAGGGACCCCTAAGCCAAATGGGAGCCTCTAATTCCATTGCTCTCCCTATTCATTTGACCCCAGGCTCACAGGCCATTCCTCTTCTCTTCCAATTCACACAGTCTGACATATCTTTTCTCTTACCAATTTTCCAGGTGCATCCCCAGAATGGATTACCCAAACCCTTCTATATCTGTAGTGTTTTGAATGAAAATGACCTCCATATGCTCAAAGGGAGTGTTACTAGAAGGAGGTGTGTCCTTGTTTGAGTATTTGGCAGGTCCCATGGCAAGTGGGTCCAAATGATGGTGGGTGATGAATATACCATAAGTGTTTGAGTGTGGAGACGTCACATTTAATAATAAATGGTAAATACTTAAACAAATGTCCTTGCTAATTTTTATTTCCAAGTTATATAAAGTTTCAGGAGGTTCACACACACACGCAACAAATGAAACCTTTTTTAGAATAAGTATACGAAAGTGGGATTGTCCAAAGTTTTTTAATATAATTAAACATCTTGTTTATTTGTCAGGTGAAAATTCAAAACTAAATTTTATTATTAAATTTGAAGTAACAGAGATTTTCAAAATATACAGTAAAATAAACTATCTATGTATATATATATATATAATTTCATATTCATAGGTTTAATCATATGTATGAGTTCACGTTATATTCTTATTTACTTTTACACTTAATAACTTCCAATAGTTTTCTATTTTCTTTCAATGGTTTGTGCACAATTAGATAAATATATTGAACATCCAGAAGTTTTAAAATTGCGTGATAAAGATTTATGAAAAACAGCTTTCTGAAATAGTTTTAATATACTACTTCTTTGCATGAGATAAAAATAATTCATTAATTGCATTTTTATTTCTATGAAAATGACTAAAATCTTTAAAATAATAAGATTTATTTTTCTGGTCTGATGCTGCCAGCTTTTCTTATGGCTGTTTAGTTAATGTGTATGTGTTCCAAAATCAGGAGAATAAACTGTACAGTGTAGGTTTAAGCTCCAATTCCAGTAGCTATTGTTCTCCTTCCATTTTTCTGATTATGCCCTTTGAGATTTTGAAATAATCTCTAAATTCTGTTCCTTCTTAGACGTTAGAGGCACTTACACTAAATATTTTCTTTTCTTCTTAACTCTGAAAGTAAGTTATTTCTAATTCTAACGTGAAGCCACCAGTTTGGAAGATAAAACTAATCCCATTAGGTCGTCACCAATCTCCGTCTCCTTCCATGGTTATATTTATATCTTCAAAAGGTCTAATCCAGTTCCAGCAAACAGGCAAAGATGTATGTCATCAGTTTGATCTAAAGGCAAATCCAGAGAGGACAGTACATTTAGTAAACTTATGACTGCTGTCAAAGCCAAAATTAAAAGCACAAATAAAAATAGGAACAAACCAGGATGCTATATAAATTAACTTCACAATTAGATTTAGGTGTTGGATTGTCAAAATTTTCCCTTGTCCAACCCTTAATTTATTAAAGTTATCTTTACTCTGGGCCTACTTATCCCTTCTCAGTGCTCCTAGACTTCTTTACTGAAGCTTCTTAACTGCCCTGACACATAAATTCTCCTCTGACAATAACATAATAAATAGTAAAACAAAATTTATTGCATTTTTTCTGGTAAATTTTTGCTCTTCTGTATTCCTTTCCCATATTCCTGAACTTGAAGCTGTGAAAATTCTTCTGTGTTTTAATGATAAAGAATAAGTCTATAGCCTCACAGTACATTTATAGTGAGCAGGATAACCTACTGTACTCCTAAAATTGATCAGGAAAGCACAATATTACACTTGATGGACTTATAATGTGGTTTTGACTTTGTTAATAAATTCGCCTTATCCTCACATATAAAGACATGCTTTTGTTTAAAAAAGGTGCTTCTGACGATCAATACATTTTACATCTTTTATCAGTTAACTATATAAAATGTCATGTTTAGATTGAAATCCATATCAGTTGGTCTGTTTTTTTTAAATTTTGTTCTTCATTAAAGTGGTCTTTTGTATATAAAAGGAAATGAGTCAAACAAAAACATTCCAATGGCAAAGATGTGAAAATTAAATTAAAGAGAATATGCTAATAGAGGAATTAAGGAGCCATAAAGAGAGATCACAAAATCCACAAAAGAGTAATAAAAGTGTTGTAGAAGTGATTTCTTATGAGTCCTGATTTTGAATGTAAATTTATCAAACACTCCAAATAGAAGATAGAAACTGGGTAAACTGGGAAAATAATAGGCCCAAATGTATGCTGTGTACAGAACACCCATATAGGATCTGCAAACATAAATACTCAAACTGTGAAAAAATGGAAAAAATATTTTAAGCAATTGGCAAGTGAAACTTGATTAGGGTAGCTTTACTAACACAAGAGAAAGTGGACTTTCAATAAAAGAATTTAAAAGAGACAGAAGAGCAATATATTTTTAGGTAATATATACTTCTCTTATTTTTTTTATTATTTTGTGTGTGTGTGTGTGTTTCAGGGTGGAGCTCTAGTTGCATTCAGAAGATAACTCTGGGAAGTTGATTCTCTCTTTAAAACTTGGTATTGGTTCCAAGGATGGCACTTGGGTTCTCAAAGTGCAAAAACTTTATCAGACCTGTATATCTCTAGATAATTTTCTTAGGGACTATATTTCATTTTTTAGTTCTATGAGTCCAAAGCATTTCCAATATGTTGTATGTTTAAATATGGAAGATATAAATGATAAGATGATAGAGGAGCAAAAATTTCTTGTTTAGTTACTACATTAAAAATAACTAACAAATATTTATGAATGCACAGATTTCATTTCTGTTTCTCATTTTCTTTTATATATTTAAAACCATTTAAAATTTGATCAACAAACTCTATGCAAAGAAAACCTGTTTCAGGAGAAGAATTAAATCTCTAGTTATATATAACTGTTGGTAAATTAAAAATTAACAACATATAAATGAATTAATGTTGCACACTCTGTCTTTGGTACTACACTTTCATATTGCAATCTAAATTAGTGCCCAAAAGTGATGGGAACAAAGAGTTGCTCATACCACAGGAAAAACATTGCTGGGGAGGACATATGTGCCCTTCTTTAGAGAAAGACTTTTCCTCACCTCCATTATTTTACTCACACATTATTAGAGATTTTTATCCCACCTTTGTCTTAGACTTTCTACTGAAATACTTTGGAAAGCTGACCATAAGATCCTACTGTCACAGGAGGCAAGAGTGAACATATAGATTAGTGGGTAAATGAGTCAGTATGGGCAAGGAAATAGTGTATTGACAATTGGAAATGAAAAGTGGATGAAGCTATTAATATCTCTTGGATATTAATGGATCCAGAAATACGATCTTTGTTCAGAAGAAAAGTAAGGCAGCAAAGGCAGTACCATGTGCAACTCACATGGAACTAGGAACATTCTGTGCTTAATATGATTACAATGCTGAAAATGTTTAATTGTGCTTTTATCATTAATCGCATACTTTCTCTCAAAGGAAAGTAAATTTAGCTTTGTACCGTTAATTGCTTTGAAAAAGTTTATAAACTGACCAACTTAAATAAAATAATATGCAACAGTATTATAAATTTGTTTTAGAACAAAAGCTTTCTCTCCATAAAAGAAAGTATCATTTGAAAGATAGAATTAAAAATGGAAAAACAAGCTATGTAGGGAAGGGAAGACTCATTTTCGTACTATGCCACAATGAAGTTTAAGTTTCTACATAACCATCATTTGTGTATGTCTATGTCTATTTCATTTATTTTTTAAAAATAATTTTACATGCACTGAGCTCTTTCTATGAGAAACTATGATGATGTAATAACACTAACAGGTGCCTATTTCAACTACAACATAAGCAAACAATACCATGAATAATTCGTTATAAAACCTTGAATTTAACCTTTTATTCTTGAGTTTTGTAAAGACATTTAAAATCTTGATACTTTCCAGTATTTTCTTTTTTCCAGGGTTTTCCAAGAAATAATAGTCTTTAGAAACAGCCTGATGCTAGCTATTGTTTCTATGATGGTCCTGGATGGTACATGATGGTGCACAATGGCACATAATCGTATATGATGACATATGATGTTGCACGATGATGCCTAATGACACATAATGGTACGTGATGGTATGCAATGGCACACAGTGGTACTGGAAAGCATATGATGGTACTGATGGTATTGGCTGGCACGTGACAGTACTCATGGGATATGATGCTTGATCTCAAGGTCCCAGTTATGTCTACACGATAATAAAATTCTTTTCTCTCAAAAATAGGTGCCAGAGTCAAATAAAGAAATACTGAAACTAATGCAAAATTCTATGTAGTTATTAAGATAATTTCTCAAGAACCTTTAAATGGTTCCTTTTTGTTGTTTCTATTTAATGTCTCTTCTGGTCTTTTCCCCCACCAACTATTTTTTGCTCTGTGTATATGCTTCATTCTTTTACTTCTCACTGGGGCTCAGAACAATTGAGTTGTTATCTTTCTAAGTTGACTGAATTTAGTACAATATGTGACAAATCAGAATTCTGTTTATCCATTTGTAGGATATCATAATAAAAGATATCTAATATTACTTTTAGACCTAAGATTTGGGACTGAAGCACATATGAAAGGCTACTTGATATTATAAAGCATAGGTATATTAGGATTATTTTCTACAGTTGTGATAAAATAACTAACAAAAACTTAAGGAAAGAAGGGTTTACTTTGGTGTACAGGTTAGTGAGTTCTTTATGTCTCAGCAAGGGAAGTATGTTACCAGGGTCAGGAGGCAGCTGTGGACACCATCTTCAATCAAGAAGCAGGGAGTGAGGAATGCCTGAGTCCAATTTGCGGCCTCTCATCCATTAGGATGAAATCCAGAGGATTTCACTCATGGGCTCTGAGCTGAGAACTCTGGTGCTTCACCACTGATATGTCATGAGCATGTGCCACATAGAACCTTCTCCCTAATATTTTCCATTCCTGTTTGAGAGTGTGTTCCAAATCCCCAGCTTTGGATTACCTGGGCCTTAATCTACTTTTTCAAGAAGTAATCTTATCTCTGGTGTCCATTATCAATCATCAATGTGCTTTCTCTTATTGCATGTTCATGATAGCGTAATTGATAAGTTTAGATCATCTCTACATACTGAGTTCCTAGAAGGAACTAACTCTTTCCCAGTTAATGTGGTCCAGAAAGAAAGAAGGAGAAAAGAAAGAGGAAGAAAGAGGATGGGGAGGAAGTGAAGGAGGAGGGGGAAGAAGAGGAGAACAAGGACAAGGAGGGAGAGAAGGAGATGAGATCTCTGTTAAGGCACCCCATTCAGCAAAGTGTGTGTGTGTTGCCTTCTTCCATGTGCAGTAGCTATAGGCCATGCAGTTAACATTAATATCATTTAACACACCGTGATTTAAGTGCAATGTGACAAACTACAGCAGGTTGTAGTCGCTACTGATGAGCCACTTATATTGGCAAAAGACTACATTAATATAACTAAGAGTAAAAGTGATAAGGCATGAAAAGTGTTGGTGGAAATTTAATGTTTCTTCAGTTTAAAAAACTTGTAGATAAATCCTTAACTAAGGCAACTGCTTAAGGAAATAAAAGGGACAAATTCAAATTCCTATATCTCTGTGCCAGTTTCATGTCACTAGCAAAAATCCTCCAAGGCTTATGAGCAGGCAAAGTTCAATCATAGCATTTCAGCTGGTGAATTTTCCAGGCTATGGTTTCAAAATTATTTACCTACACATTATTTTCCTTTACACTTATGGTAAAGTACAAGTTCAAAATTACAAAGCTATAAATTCTGATTGACAGAAGAGGATAGACATGCATGTTTGAAGAGAAATAGAATTTATATACTCTTGGGTTCATATCTTATTGGTGGCAGCTAGTTCAATATTTCCATATCAATAACAAAGATTTGTAAAGCATGTTCAAATAGCTACTAATCATAATTTTTCTACCTAAATATTTTGTTTATAAATGGATCCTTTTAACTTGTCTAAGACAATAAGCAATTTTATACCCCATAAAGTATATACTATACCAGCAAATGCTAAAATTAAGCTCGAATTTATAACCCATGTAACTGAAGGACTTTTTAGTATACACTGTGTATAAAGGCATATATTATTCATCTAAACTGCTAACTCATTTGCATTTTCATTATACTATGAATACTATGTTACTGTAATGTGAGTAGAATTTTAACTTAATTCTGCTTTATATATACACACTTAAATTTCTTGAATTTAAAACTCAAGCTGTTTATGCATAACTACTTCTATATGCATAGGTGTACATTCATTATGCCTATATGTATACAACTGAGGAAAATAAATGTGAATAAACCACTTAAACCTAGTTGTCTGTCCTAATTTGAAATAGCATTTTTCAAGATAAGAAAATCTTTCAAATAAATTAAATATTCCCTTAAACATCAAATACCACTTTTTGTAATATACTGTAACTTTCTCACTTTGGAATAAATTTCAACAAATATATTTGTATTATTGACTAAATGAACACACGAGGTTTCATTAAAATCATGAGGATAATTTTAATAATAATAATAATAATACCTAAGAAATGTGGTAGATGGTAGGTAGGCAGCAAGGTAGACAGACTGATTGATAAGTATCAGTATCTTAGTGAGCTCTTTCTAATAGCCATGGTGAAGAAATAGAGTGGAGAAGAAGCAGAGGGGACCAGCCATAGTTAAGGAAAAGAAGGAGGGGACCAGCTGTGGAGAAGGAGCAAATGGGACCAGCCAAGGAGAAGGAGTATAGGGGACAGCCATAGTGAAGAAGTAGAGGCGACCAGACATAGTAAAGGAGCAAAGGGGATTAGCCATGGAAAAGGAGAAGCGGGGACCAGCCATAGTGAAGGAGAAGAGAGGACCAGACATAGAGAAGGAGCAGAGGGGACCAGCCATAGTGAAGGAGAAGAGAGGACCAGACATAGAGAAGGAGCAGAGGGGACCAGCCATGGAGAAGGAGCAGAGGGACCAGCCGTGGAGAAGGAGCAGAGCTATGTTTGAAGGTTTTCCTCTGTAGCTTTAGTTTACTTAATTATAAAAATGTGCTGAGTTTTAAAAATATGTATTTAAAACATTGAGATGGAAAATTAGAGATTTCTTAGGGCAAAAGATAAAAATGTTGGTGAGCATTAAAATGAATAAAGACAACTTTGGCCGAAGGAGTAGTTGTTTTTTGCTGTTGCAAAAATAATGAGACTCAAATGTAGAACACCCTTGATATGCCAAATACTCTTGTTTAAATGGTTTCTGAATTCATGTGTATCTTCAAAGAAAGTTGTAAGATGTTGTCCTCTAACTTGCTAGTTCCCATCACAGACAAAATGTTAAGAGTCTCCAAGAATTATCACCCTTATGTACATTTATTATATATACAAACTCAAGACAAACATTATCCATTCCCCTAGAAAAAGGATTAGACAACACCACTCATCATAATACTGTTGTCTTAGTTCATTTGGTGATTGTGGGAGCTCTTTGTCTTATTTCTGAAAGAAAAGAACTAAACTGAAGTTTTAATGACTGGAAGTAGATTTTCAACTTGGAGGCTAGCATCTGTCAAAATTTAGTTTCTGTTTTCCTATAGGAACTCTTCTGTGGGATGGGATGCTACCTTCCTTGATGATTACAACCCAAAGTGAAGACTCAAATTGCTTGAGAAAGACATTTCTTGGGGGTGTTAAGCTGACAAGAGGTGCCATTTAGTCTGGAAAAGATTTAAGTGTTATTTTAAAGAATCAGAAAGAATATGTAGTTAGAAATATTTTAAAGTAAATTCTCCCATGAGATGAGGAAATTCCTTGCTTTATGTTCATAAACTAGTCATTGATATTTTCATTTGTGCTTACTTTTAAATGAGTAAATTAGTTAAAATTTTATTTTAGGAAATTGGATCAAGCCCATACCTTAACCATGGCCCACCAATATTTTACTAAGAATGTTCTTGACCTTAAAATGACTGCTTGATTGGAGGCCTATATAATGAGAGAATACAGTCATATAGGCTCTAAGGATAGAACATTCTAAGTAGATTAAACAATAAATTAAAGAGTGTTAAGACAAAAAGGAAGTTTGAAGTTTTGATGGAATAAAATAAAAAGTAGTGTAGTTGGATACTCTAGAAGGGTAGCCTCAGGCTTGAATAATTATGCTGGAATAAAAGATCACAGTGACTGTAAGCCATAATAACAGGTTTAGATTCTGGTAGTCATGGAGAGCTTGTGGAAATCTTTTGAAAATAAAGAATGGCTAGGATATTATTTTTGATTAACAAAAAATTTTTTATATTGTTAGGTAAAGACATGTTGATTTTTATGAACTAAAATGGAGGCAAAATGCAAATAAAAGGCTATTGTAGTAGTCAGGGTCATTAAAACAATAATAAACATGTGGGTTTACTTCCCATTCATTTGTTTGTATAATTGTTTTATATTTACTTTTTATAAGAGGTTATTGACAAAAGTCTTTGATAAATTTTTGAATATGAAATGAGAAGAAAGGGTTTTAAATAATTCCAAGAGTTTCATTTTATATAAAAGTAGTTATTTGGTTACTGGGGGGAAGACTACATTTTAAACAGATCCAAACATGAAATGAGAAGTTAATAATATTTACATTTTCAATTTGTGATGGTTAATATTGATTCCCAACATTACAGAATTTCAAATCCCAGAAAAGAAAGCCTTTGGAAAACCTATGAGGAATTTAATAAGAAGTAAAGAGGTGGGAAGATACTCCTTAAATGTGCATGATGTCATTCCTTCAGCTGGGGTCCAGAACTGTTTAAAATGAGAAAGCTAGTTGAACACTAGAAATCATATTTTTGCTTCCTGACTGTGGTGGTTTAAAATAAAATGATCCCAAAGGGGGTGAGCGACACTATTAGAAGGTATGGCCTTATTAGAGTAGGTGTGCTCTTATTGGAGTATGCCACTATGGAGGCAAGTTTTGAGACTTTATATATGCTCAAGTCATGCCCAGTGAGATAGATCATTTCCTATTGCCTGCATATCAAGCTGTAGGACTCTCAGCTACTTCTCCAGCACCATGTCTGCCTGCATGTCATCATGTCGCACCGTGATGATAATGAACAAAATGTCTGAAAATGTAAGCCACCCTAATTAAATTTTTTCCTTTATAGAGTTGCCATGGTCACGAGGGTCTCCTCATAGCAGTAGAAATTCTAGCTAAACCACTGACTGTGGATGCAATATGACCAACTGCCTCAGGTTTATGCCACAAGGACTTCACCACTCTGATGGACTATGTTCTCAAACTGTGAGCCAAAATAATCCTCATCCTTCTTTAGTTGCTTTGCCTGATATTTTATCACCATAGAAAAGTGACAGAGATTCCCCTTACATCTAGGTCAAAACAGAGAGGTCAAATTAACTGATAAATATTGGACTCTGTGCTTAAACAATGTTCCTAGTGAGGCAACTATGAGCATTTTGAATGTGAAAACACAAGCAACTATGAATTCAGGATTGCATAAAGTAGCTCTCCTGTGAGGATAGAGAGAGGAGACATCTGGGAATACAAAGCTTTTTGGATGCATGTATCAACTATAACAACAAACTTGCGCATTCAGAGAGGATTTGGGCAAGAACTATTTATTTGAAAATTGGATGAAATATATCTATATAATGACATAAAAAGAGCCTGGAAGAAATTCAGAGAGCCAAGATACACTATTGTTATATTGTGGAAGTGAAAGATGAGATATAACCCATAGAAACATCAAATTTGATAAGCATAAATCATCTTCAATGAGTTTAAGAAATAAAATGTATTGAATACATTCTATATTTCTCTTATCTAAGTACTTCATGTGTATTTTTTAACCCAGTCTTCTTCACAACTTTCCTTCCCCAGAGATAGAACTAACTAGTATTGAAATTTTAGAGATAATTGATTTGTTCTTGTTAAAATAAAAAATTTTACATAATATCATTCTGAGAGTTTAGTCAAAAGTTAAAGTACTCTCAAATTAGGCAGCACTGGTAGCAAGGCATTCAGAAAGTGGAAAATTTCTTTTTAAGGTGCAAATGGTTATTTTCTATTGGTGAAGTGTCTAGTTTGAGGTTATTTTAGTGTATTTTGATTGGAAGTTTTAATTTAATTTCATTGTTTATACTGGAATTCAGTTAGGTAACATAGAAGCCTAAAATGCTGGAGCCATTTCCCAATGATCTACTAATTAAATTATTTTAATTAAAGAGTCCTTAATTTTTAAGTCATATAGTCAGATTTAAGCTTAGAGAGCAGGACTTAAAATTCTCACTTTCTGGTTATTATCAGTTATTTTCTGAAAGTGATTACAGTAGGAAAGTAAAGTAATTTACTGTTTTCCCTGTGTGGGAAACTATTACTCAATAGCTCCACAATATCTCTCATATGCCTCCTTAGTATATTCATAAAATGTACTGTTCTCACAGATCCTTTCCCTAACACTCAATCCAGTTACTTTCTCTTTATTCAGTTTAAACTTTCTATTGTAAAATTTGCCAACTTATTAAATTACCACTATTGGGGCATGAGTCTGGAACCTCTGAGGGAGTAGGCCTGAGCCAGGATCTCTGTAGGTCCGGGCACACCCAAGTCTGCGACCTCTTAGGGAGACCCTTGTGGGAACAAGCCCAAGCCAGAGACCTCTGCAGGAGTGGACTCAGATCAGGGACATTTACAGAAATAGGACTGATCCAGCAACCTAGGCCAGAGCAGGCCTGAGACAGCAAATGCCAAAGTATCAGGTACAAAGGAGCAACTGCTGAGGAAGTAGACCTGAGCCAGGGCCTCTGAGGGTCAGGACACCAGTCTGGGACCTCTGAGGGAGTGGCAGGAACCAGAGACCTCTGCAGGTCTGGAGCATGAATCCAGAACCCCCAAGGGAGTAGGCCTGAGCTAGGACCTCTGCCAGAGTAGGCCCAAGGCAGCAACCTCAGCTGAAAGAGCCCCAAGCAAGCAATCTCTGGGGGTACACACCTGAATAACACCAGGAATTGCAGAACAAACCCTGGGAGCACTGAATGACTTCTAGAAATATCAAGTGACCAACGGGGTGGCTGGGACAGTGGGCCTGACTGCACCACAAGGAGCAACCATCTGAGCCTTAGATCCACTGGAACCTGGAAGATTGCTCACCAGAGTCACAGACAGCCCCCAACACCAATCAGTGGAAAAGGTGGATAGACAAGGTAAGAACACACAACACCACAAAGAGGAACATGACACTAGTAAAATCTAGTACCCTACAACAGAAAGAAATGAACAACCAAATATAGATGAAGCAGAAGAAAATGACCTAAAAAATAACTTTAGGAGAATGTTTGAGGTCCTTAAAGAGAAAATGAAAATTTTCCTCAAAGAAATAGAGGAAAAGACAAACAAAAATTGGAAGTCATCAACAAATCCTTAAAAAAAAAAGAAAGAAAAAGCAATTAAACATATGAAAGAAACTTTTGAGACTTGAAAAATGAAATAGAGACAATAAAAAAAGCACAAGCTGGGGGAATTATCGATACAGAAATCACAAGAAAATGATCCGGAACCACAAAAGCAAGCATAAACAGCAGAATACAAGAGATGGAAGAGAGAATCTCAAGTGCTGAAGATACTATAGAGGAAATAGACTCATCAGTCAAAGAAAACATTAAATCTAACAAAAGCTTAACACAAAATATCCAGGAAATACGGGACACCATGAAAAGACCAAACCTAAGAATAATAGGTATAGAAGGAGGAGAAGTTCAACTCAAAAGCACAGAAACTATATTTGATGAAATCATAGAAGAAAACTTTCCCAGACTAAAGAAAGATATGCCTATGAAGATACAAGAAGCTTATAGAACACCAAATAGACTGGATCAAAAAAAGGGTACATAATAATCAAAACACTAAATGTACAGAATAAAGAAAAATATTAAGATCTGGAAAGGAAAAATGCAAAGTAACATATAAAGGTAGACCTATCAGAATTACACCTGACTTCTCAATGGAAACAATGAAATCTAGAAGGTCCTGGTCAAGTGTTATGCAGACATTAAGAGACCATGACTACTATACCCAGCAAAACTTTCAATCACCATAGAAGGACAAAACAAGATATTCCATGACAAAACCAGATTTATCCAATACCTAGCCACAAACCCAGCCCTACACAAAGTACTGGAAGGAAAACTCCAACACAAGGAAGTTGGCTACATCAACAAAAACACAAATAATTGATGATATCACAAATCCGAAAGAAGGTAAAAACACACAAAATAATGACACCAACAAAAACTAAATTAGCAGGAGACAGCAATCACTGGTCATTAATATGCCTTAATATAAATGGATTCAACTCACCCATAGAAAGACACAGGCTAACAGATTGGATACAAAAACAGAATCCATCCTTCTGCTGCATATAAGAAACACACTTCAACCTCAAAAACAGACATCACCTCAGAGTAAAGGGTTGGGAAAAGGTTTTCCAAACAAATGGACCTAAAAAACAAGTTGGTGTAGCTATCCTAATATCTAATAAAATATATTTCAAACTAAAATCAATCAAAAGAGACAAAGAAGGACATTTTATATTAGTAACAGGAAAAATCCATCAAGAGGAAATCTCAATACTGAGCATCTATGCCCCAAATACAAGGGTACCCTCATAGTAAAAGGAAAACTTATAAAACTTTAAAACACACATTAAACATAACACTCTAATAGTGGGAGACATTAACACTCCACTTTCTTCACTAGACAGGTATGTCAGACAAAAAAATTAACAGAGAAACAAGGAAACTAACAGATGTTATGACTCAAATGGACTTAAAAGACACCTATAGAATATTCCATCCAAACATAAAAGAATATACCTTCTTCTCAGCACCTCATCTAACCTTTTCAAAAAATGACCACATACTCAGTAGCAAAACAAACTTCAAAAGATATAAAAAATATGGAATAACCCCATGTATCTTATCAGATCACCATGGTTTAAAACTAGAAGTCAATAGCAATACTAATTCCAGAAAGCCCACAAACACATGGAAATTAAACAATGCTCACCTGACACATCAATGAGTCAAGGAAGAAATAAAAGGAGAAATTAAAGATTTCCTAAAATTCAATGAAAATGACCACACAACATGCCCAAATTTACGGGACATAATGAAAGCAGTGTTAAGAGGAAAGTTTATAGCACTAAATGCCTACATAAAAAGGGGGAAAAAATCACACACTAGTGAATTAATAGAACATTTGAAAACTTTAGAACAAAAGGAAGCAAACTCACATAAGAGAACTAGATGGCAGGAAATAATTAAATTGAGAGCTGAAATCAACAAAATAGAAACAAAGGAAACAGTAGAAAAATCAATTAGTCAAAGAGCTGGTTCGTCAAGAAAATCAAGAAAATAGACAAATCTTTACCCAAACTCACCAAAAGGCAGAGAGAGAATATCCAAATTAACAAAATCAGAAATGTAAAGAAGGACATAACAATAGACATGGAAGAAATCCAGAGAATCATTAGGTCATATTTAGAAAGCCTGTACTCCACAAAATTGGAAAGCTTAAAGGAAATGGACAACTTTCTGGATAAATATCACTTACCAAAATTAAATCAAGACCACACAAGCAAAGTAAACAGACTTGGAACTGCTGAAGAAATAGAAACAGTTGTCAAAACTCTTCCACCAAACAAAGACTAGGTCCAGATGGTTTCAGCTCAGAATTCTACAAGATTTTCAAAGAACTAATACTGATACTTCTCAACTTTTTCCATGCAATAGAAACAGAAGGAACATTGCCAAACTTTTTTATGAGGCTACAATTACCCTAATACCCAAAGCACATTAAGACATTACCAAGAAAGAGAATTGCAGACCAATCTCACTCATGAACATTGATGCAAAAATACCCATTAAAATACTGGCAAATTGAATCCAAGAACACATCAGAAACATCATCTAAAATGATCAAGTCGGCTTCATCCCAGAGATGCAGGGATCGTTCAACATACGAAAATCTGTCAAAGTAATCCACCACATAAACAAACTGAAAACTAAAAACCACATGATCATCTCATTAGATGCTGAAAAAGCTTTTGACAAAATACATCATCCCTTCATGATAAAAGTCTTGGAGAGAGCAGGAATACAAGGAACATACCTAAAGATAATAAAGGTAATCATACAGCAAACCAACAGCCAGCATCAACTAAATGGAGAGAAACTCACAGGAATCCCACTGAAATCAGGAATAAAACAAGGTTGTCCACTCTCTCCATATCTATTCAATACAGTTCTTGAAGTCCTAGCTAGAGCAATGAGACAACAAAAGGAGATTAAGGGGATACGAATCAGAAACAAAGAAGTCCAACTCTTACTATATGCTGATGATATGATAGTTTACATAAACAAACCCCAAAATTCTGCCAAGGAACTTCTACAACTTATAAACACTTTCAGTAATGTAGCAGGATACAAGATTAACTCAAAAAAAGTAGCCCTTCTTTACACAGATAATCAATGGGCTGAGAAAGAAATAAGAGAAACATCACCCTTTCCAATAGCCACAAATAGCATAAAATATCTCGGAATAACTCTATCCAAACAAGTGAAAGACTTGTTATGATAAGAACTTTAAATCTTTGAAGAAAGAAATTGAAGAATACACCAGAAAGTGAAAGATATCCCATGTTCTTGGGTAGGCAGAATCAACATAGTAAAAATGGTAATCTTACCAAAAGCAATCTACAGATTCAATACAATGCCCATCAAAATCCCAGCAAAATTCTTCACAGAGCTCGAAAGAATGGCACTAAACTTTATATGAAAATATCAGGGAAATGCAAATCAAAACAACTTTGAGATACCATCTTACACTTGTCAGAATGGCTAAAATCAAAAACACCAATGATAGCCTATGCTGGAGAGGATGTGGAGTATGGGGAACACTCATCCATTGCTGGTGGAAATGCAAACTTGTGCAACCACTTTGGAAATCAGCATGGTGGTTTCTCTGGAAATTGGGAATAAACCTACCTCAGGATCAAGCATTACCAGTCTTGGGAATATAACCGAGAGATGCCCAATCATACTACAAAAGCATTTGTGCAACTATGTTCATAGCAGCATTATTTGTAATTCATTTGTATTCATTTCAACTGAGAATAGGGATCATTTACATTAGGGTGGCCTGTGGTGGGAGTGTCTGTCAGGGATAATCTTGATTATGCTAACTGAGGGATTAAGACCTTCCCTCCCTGAGTGGCACCTAAGCAGGGGTTTCTAAGCTACAGAACAATTGGAAAGGTGTGCTGAGCACTAGCATGCATGCATTCATTGCTCTCTGTTTCTGATTATGGATGTGATAGGACCAAGTTCCTGCTGTCATGACTTCCATGCTATGATGGCATGTGACATGGAACTAAAAACTAAAAAACCTTTCTTTCTGTAAGTTGTTTCTTTCTGGGTATTTTTCACAGCATCTGGAAAAGGAACCAGTATTTTACAACCCAAACTCCAGTACTCAGATCTCAGGTTCTAAGAATATTTCAGTGGACTCAAGCACATGGCCTCCCATCTGTAGCACAAATCTAATTTGTCTCAGTAATAAAAACCTGGAGTCAGATATTTAAGGGTGAAAGCTGAAAGATCAATGAAACAACTTCCCCTAGTTAGTTCCTCATAGAGTCCTTATTCCCTTCTGAAACCTCGTGAGCCAGGACTCATAGTCTAGCCTTTTGTCATGATTCTTGTCTTCCAAGTTCCCAACAGAAAGTCCTTTTAAGCTCTTGTTACAGTTTTTCAGGGCTTTTCTCCATCAAACCTCCAAACTCTTCCACCTTCCTCCCTCTGAGAATCAGGACAAAATGTATAAAAACTACACCACCAGACTCATCACAGTAATAATCTGACATCTCACTATCAATTTTATGTATGTTAACTTTACCTATGTTGTAACAAAGTACAAGACAAGAATAAAGAGAAGGAAAGAAAGGTGTAGTTTGGATGTCAAGGAAGCTGAGGTAGCAGAAGCTTGAGGGAATAGCATGCTCAGGCTCAGTCAGCAAACAGGCAGAAGAATATTGGTATTCAATGACTTTCTCCTTTTAATTCTATCTAGGACCTCTGTCTGTGTGACTAATCATAATGAAGGTTTGCCTTCCCACTTCACCCAATCTCATCAGATAACCCCTTGTAGACATGCTAGTAGTCTTGCTCCTAAATCATTTTAGATTCTATAATGTTGACAGCTGATGCTAACCATGCCATCTCTTTCTTTTATCTCTGTCCCACTTTAAAACATAACTCATCTGTAAATGAAAAAACTATCAAATTATTTTAATCATATGTGATTTTAGGTGATTCAGTGATTTCATTCATACTTGAATTCTTTAAAAGTCACTCTTCATATTTAGTCCCATAAATTTGCACAAATAAATACAGCTATTTAGGTACCATTGCATTAAAAGTATAGTGCTATCATCCCTAAATTCCTTCATACTGGCTCCTTACAGTACCAAACCCTACCAGCAACTGTTCTTTTTTCTACTTATTCCTAAAAGTGTGTTGGTTTCTCCCCCTCTAGAACCATTATTGTAATAAACTTGTCTAATAGTTGTGTAATTCTAATGCACTGTTACTGCATGCATCCTTTGGTTTTTTTCCCTACTTCTACTAGGGTTTTATTGATGTAGTAGTTATTGGTTTAAGAGTTTTTGGTCCTTGTCACAAGGACATTTGTTCAACTATGTTTATAGCAGCATTGTTTGTCATAGCCAGAACCTGGAAACAACTTAGGTGCCCCTCAATGGAAGAATGGATAAGGAAAATGTGGTGCATTTACACAATGGAGTACTACACAGCAGAAAAAATAACGACATCTTAAATTTGCAGGCAAATGGATGGAGCTAAAAACCATTATTTTGAGTGAGTTAGCCCAAACACAGAAAGACAATTATCACATGTACTCACTCATAAGTGTTTTTTTAACACAAAGCAAAGAAAACCAGCTTACAAATCATAATCCCAGAGAACCTAGACAACAATGAGAGCCCTAAAAGAGACATACATAGATCTAATCTACATGGGAAGTAGAAAAAGACAAGATTTCCTAAGTAAATTGGGAGCATGGGGACCTTGGGAGAGGGCTGAAGGGAGGGGAGAGGCAGGGAGGGGAGCAGAGAAAAAGGTAGAGCTAAAAAAAAAAAAAACAATCAATAAAAGAACAGTTTTTGGTCTTCTTGTAGGACTCCTAACATACGAGCAGGGGCTCTCTCTGAAACTTTTTGCCTGATTTTGAGACTTTTTCTCCTACTGGGTTTCCTCTTCAAGCCTTAATATGTGGGGAGGTGTTTAGCCTCATTGCAACTTGATATTCCATATTTGGTTGATATCCATGGGAAGTCCGCCGATTTCTGAAGAGCAGGAGGAGTGGATGGGGAAAGATTGGGGAAGGGACTGGGAGGATAGGAGGGAGGGAAAATTGGTAAGTATGTAATATATGAGAGAGGAATAAATGAAAAATAAAGATAAAATGACACAGTCTAAAAAGAATCTATAGAAAAATGTAGAGCTCAATAAAAATCAATAAGAAACCAAAAGAAAGAATCTATTCATAAGCAGGATTCCCCCTTCTTCTACATCCAAGAAATATGATTTAACATCAAGAACACACATAGCCTGGTGGAAAGATGAAATGTATATTGTAAGCAAATTGACCTAAGAAACAAACTGGTGTAGCCATTTTAATATCTTACAAAGTAAATTTCAAACCAAAAACTAATGAGAACCAATAGGAAAAGGACACTACATGTTCATCAAAGCTTCAATTACTTATTCATCTTGACCCTCAAAGAGTTTTAACTATGTTATTTCTATTTTTCCTCAAGAATTAATGGTTTCAGAACACGTATAAAGGATAATTTAAGTAAACTACCTAATCCTCATATGATTCTATAACAGTCAAGAATGCCTAATCTTAGTCAGGCAGTGGTGTGCACGCCTTTAATCCCAGCACTCGGGAGGCAGAGACAGGCAGATCTCTGTGAGTTTGAGGCCTGCCTGGGTTACAGAGCAAGTTCCAGGACAGACACCAAAGCTACACAGGGAAACCCTGTCTCGAATAACCAAGAAAAAGAAGAAGAAGAGGAGGAGGAGGAGGAGGAGGAGATAGACAGAAAGAAAGAAAGAAAGAAAGAAAGAAAGAAAGAAAGAAAGAAAGAAAGAAAGAAAGAAAGAAAGAAAGAAAGAAAAAGACATAATCTTTAATCTCATGACCCCCTGCCACATCCTCTGGTGCATGGTATCTTGGTCTCCTGTAAATCTATGTGATGCTGTGGAAAGCACAGGTGCCAGGCAGATGGGATAAATAGTCACTGAATTTTCTTTTCATATGAGAACAAAGCTCTTAGACCACTGCTCTTTTAAGATTCAATTTGAACTTGAACACTGCTGAATCAAAACTTTTAAATATATTTTAATTATAAAATCACAATAAAGTACTTAACTAGGAATTCCTTCTGGTTTTCATGGAGCATTCCCCTTTGATAAAAAGGAAGAAACAGTGTAGCTGAGGAAGGAAATTGACATATGAATGTTTAAATATACTGGAATGGAGATTTTTAACAGGACTTTTTCTTCTACAATAATGATAATGTTTTATTGTTTTATATTTGATTTTAAACGATCCTTGAAGTCTCTAAGTGGCACATTAAGAACAGTGTGCCTTGAGTGGTTGTGAGAATAAATGTAGAAATAAATTTTTAAGATATCTCAGAAACCCCTCTAGCCTTTTCTCTATTATTGTTACTAATATGCTACTTAGAATAGTTTTATACTCAGCTGGGAGTATGAGAAAATTGAACACAATATGCATGCCTTATGTGCTAAGTGAACTGCAATAAACCATGCCATGAATCCTGAACACTTCTGTAAATCAAATCTTAATATGTTTTCCTATTTATTAACTCGTGAAATTGCCACTAAATGGACCACTCAATTTGTGAAAATGAAAAGAACTTTTGCTTCTTTTTCTTTTCCATACAATTATCATTGAGAAATACGCATTTTTCAAAGTACAAATTATTTCCAGGGCTACTGAACACAGGATGTGTTCTTATAATATCTTTAAGGCCTTCCATCAAATACACTGTATTAATTCCTTTAAAGTTACATATAGAACAAGAGATGTTTATGTGTGTCTCAGACCTAATGTGACAAGTTCTTTACATTTATATTAAATCATAGGACATTTATTTGTTTTACTCTGCTTTCTGTTAGTTGGTACTTCTCAGAATAGCCAACTTCGAGTCACATGGGGAAAGGTATTCTTAACCCAAATTTAGTCGTACATTTAACTAGCTAATAAAATAAGCCTGCTGATGAGAAAGACATATAGTGAACGAAGGTATTGGAAAAACTCAGTTATAGAAAAAAATGTTTTAAACACCAATATACTAAAATCTAAGTTTTAAGTTGTAAATAATATTACTTGTACCCATGCACATTCACTAAAATTGGCTATTATTGCTTTCTCACAGAAATCATATTTTTTCTTCTTTGAATGGGTCTCATGTGGCTTTCTGAGGCAGGACTTCCACTTTTGATTCCCATACTTTTGCCTCCAAGTGCTATGGTTACAGATACAAATCAACACATCAGGCTTAGTGATAATATTTGGATACAATGAAAATTTTATTAACCAAGATGTTGTTAGGAAATTCTGAAATACTTGATGTTTTGAAATGATTTTATTTCTTTCTCTTTAGCATAATTAATGATAACAATTAGCAAAATTATAGAACTCTTACCTTCCACAACCTGATTGCAATTTTCCATTCCCTTAGTTCTTGACAGTCCTTTCCTCATCCAAATTTCTTTTCAAATTTCTGCCACTCTTTGATCTTGGAAATTTTCCCTAAAACAATTTCTTACTGCTGGTATTGCACAACCCCTATCTTTCCTATATATTATCAAATCTCTTTTAACTGTTATCAACCCTTTTCAAAAAATAATATATTAAGTTTATAACAAAATGGGTAAGGTTGCTTTCCACCAGGCCTGACAACCTAGGTTGAATTGCTGGGAGACAGATGTGAAAGTAAAGAACTTACTTTGCCAAGTTATCTTCTGAAAGCCACATACACATGCAACACACACACACACACACACACACACACACACACACACACACACACAGAGAGAGAGAGAGAGAGAGAGAGAGAGAGAGAGAGAGAGAGAGAGAGAGAGAGAGAGAGACCGCATGTACACAATAAATGTAAAAACAATCCCACCATTTCTCTCTTCTCAGGCTGCTCTAACTCTGATTGATTTCTTCAAACTGTTCTCTGGTAGTAATAGTTATTTATTTAGCAGAAAATCACACAGATCTCAGGATGGTGACACCACAGAACTGGAGTCTCTAAAGTCAGGTAGATACTGTCATGTCATAAACAAAGTTTCATTAATCATCCATTTCTCCATGATTTCCAAACTCTTTCTTTGGTCAAGAAATCTTCATTAAATCATAGCCTTATACTAGACCCTGCTTATATGACTATGGGGAAAATTAAATTCCTACTTTTATATATATGCTGTTTTCTAAAAATAATAGTAGTAATTTTTTGTTTTTGATTTTTTATAGGTTTTATTGAGCTATACATTTCTCTCTGTTCCCATCCCTTCCACTCCCCTCCCCTCCCCTTCAACCCTGTCTCATGGTCCCCATACTCTCAATTTACTCAGGAGATCTTGTCTTTTTCTACTTCCCATGTAGATTAGATTCATGCCAATACCAGGCTGTTTTCAGTACTGTAGCTCTGTAGTGGTGTTTGAAGTCAGGGATTGTGATGCCTCCAGAATTTCCTTTATTGTGCAGAATTCTTTTGGCTATCCTGGGTTTTTTACTTTTTTTTTCATATTCTTTTATTTTTCATTCAAAAATTTACATTTCCTCCCCTTCTCCCAGTCCCCTCCCACTCCCCCACTACCCCTCCTCCCTCCCCCTGCTTCCTTAAGAGAGGGCAGGGTACCCTGCCCTGTGGGAAGCCCAAGACTCTCCCCCCTCCATCCTGAACTAGGAAGGTGTGCATCCATATAGACTAGATTCCCAAAAAGCTAATACATACAGAAGAGATAGGTCCCAGTGCCATTATCATTG
>PVIU01012982.1:32289-57869 GCA_004026605.1 Ondatra zibethicus | reverse complement strand
AGAGAGAGAGACAGAGAGAGAGAGAGAGAGAGAGAGAGCGAGAGAGAGAGAGAGAGAGAATTTCCCTCCCCTCACACTGCCACTTCCTAGGTCCATAGCTAGGTTAGCTATCTGTGAGCTTCTAGAAGACTCTCCTCTCCCTGGGTCTTATTTCCCATAGCTGTGCTTTGATTACAGATGCTCACTGCCACATCCAGCTTGGGTTCTGAGGATTGAACTCAGGTCACCAGGACTGGCTCACTGAGCTTTGTCCCTGGCCTTGCTTTGATTTTTGAGACAGGCCTAGCTCTTGTCACCCAAGCTGGCTCAAACTCATGTTATGTTCCTGCCTCAATTTCTTGAGTGCTCAGATGAAAAAAGACATGAGCCACCATGCCCAAATATATATATTTTTTCAAGACAGGGTTTTGCTGTAGTTTTAGAGCCTGTCCTGGAACCAGCTCTTGTAGACCAGGCTGGCCTCGAACTCACAGAGATCGACCTGCCTCTGCCTCCCGAGTGCTGGGATTAAAGGTGTGCGCCATCACAGCCCGGCCCAAATATGTTTTTCCCTCTGTGTGTGTACGCCTGTGTATATGCAAATGGATGTGTACATTGCACATGTGGAGACCAGAGTTTGCTGTTAGGTGTTTTCCTTAGTCCTCCTCTACCTTATTTTCTGAGAAAGGGCCTCTCATGGATTTAGCTAGGCTGGTTAGTGAGCAAGCTTCAGGGATCTTCCACTCTCTGTCTCTCTCCATAGCATTTACTTCTTATGTGGGTGCAGTAAACTCAGGTTCTTCTGCTTGTGTGGAACTTACCGACCAAACTATCTTCTGATCTCCTCAGACCCTTGGTGTTTGTTCTGTGAGCTGTTTCCCAGTTTTCTGAACAAGGACCTCACTAACTGTGCCCTGGATTGTAACTGCCTTGCCAGACCCTTCTAACTTCTGGCTTTTATTCCATTCTTCCAAATTATAAATCAGCCCCAGCCACAGTGAGATCCTCAGCATTATCTCCGTGTTTCTCTGAGAGGACCTGGCATGGTATTCTCCATTTAATTATCTGGTATGAGCAATCACTGTTTTTGGTAACCGTGCATGTTCTAATGCCCACTGCAAACAGGTGTTTGGTATTTAGACATTTAAACTGTTAACATTTCAAATTACATGGTAATGGTTTGGAACTATACAATAAATTACCAGCCAGTTCAGTGATGTAAACATAACCTCACATCTTCTTGAATGGGTGATAGTACATGAAGGGATAGAATTGTCTTCAGTGATTTATGAGTAATAAACTTGAATTGCCACATGTGTATCATTTACTTAAAGAATAGGTTATAATTTGAGTCTTTACTTGCACTCATATGAAGAATCAGAACCTCTGAATTATTTCTAGATCTGTGTAAACTGCATTAATTTTGTAGAAAAAAGGATAAGGGCTGGGGTACAGCTGAGTAGTAGAGTTCCTACCTAGACCCAAAGGGCTTGTGTTTAGTTTCCAGAACCATCAAGAATGACAATAAACTAATAATTCCTGTTAGTATGGCTGCTACAGGGAGTTTGAGGTCAGGGGACATCTTTGCGAGCTAGTTTGTTCCTACCGTGAGTCTCCGAGACACAGCTCAGCTTGCCAGTCTTGTGCAGCAGACACTTCTCTGCGGAGCTGTCTTGCTAGCCCAGGGAATTGCTTTTGACAAGAGATGCATTCTGTCCTGCTTTCCTCTAGTGTAAGTCATTCACTTACTGATCTGGGTCAGTCTCCTTTTATATTTTGCTACTGAGGCAACCGCACCTTTTAATGCTAAGAATATTACATACATGAAGACGTTCACTGCATTTTATTAAGGGACTGTGACGATGGATGCTGCTATAGTGGTCATAAAACTTCTGTAATTAAAGGTCACAGTTATAACTTACAAATGTGAGATGCTAGAAAGTCCTAAAATTAGTGGGAAGATTTTAAAGAAGAAAAGATAGTTACATGTCAATAAATAAAGTAGAGGGTAACAGAAGTGATCCTCAGTGCTCACCGTGGGCTGCAATATGTGCATGGATGGGTATTCACACCCCTCCCGCACAAAAAACATAGACAAGTCGAGTTAGCTTTTTAAAAAGCTGAAACACAAACTCAGCATTTCATCCTCTTATCTGTCCTCAAATGGATATAAAGGAGCATATAAGACTGTGTATCAATAACCACAAAGGGTGCCTAAGAAACAAGCAAGCAAACTGTAGGGTGCTCTGAAAGAGATGGACTATAGCAGACAGAAATGGACCAGAGTGCGATCAAAGGGAGCTCTTCCCTGGAATGGCTGACAGGTGGAAAGACATAGCACGCTAAACAGGGGTGGGAGAAATGGTTCAGGGCTGACAGAGGGTAGAAGTGTCGAAACACCTGAAGTATCATCAGCCCCATCATGACCCTAACCTTTCTTGATTCCCCGTTGGAGCATTATTAGAACCAGTAGGTCCCTCTATATGAGGCCAACTCTGTTCCGCTCTCCCCATTTGTAGAACTTGTACCAAAAATGAAACCTTAACTAGAGCTGGCTCTCGCGGCTGGAGGGGCCGAGGTCTCAGCAGCGTCCCCTTGCAAAGGGCCGTGTTTGCTCTCGTACCTGTGCTCTCCTCGGCCTGGTTGAAGCCGCAGATCTGGCAGATGCTCTGGACCCACTTATTCATGTCGGCCTCTGTCTCGGCCACCAGGTAGAAAGTGCGCTCACTGGTCTTGATGTCGAACACGAAACTATCCTGCAGCTCTTTCTTGTTGAACGTCAGGCCCGCATCCACCTGCTCGCAGAAGTTCAGGTTGATGATCCGCAGGGGTTTCTTGGAGTGCTCGTTCTTGTAGTACTCCAGAACATCTGGGTCCCCACTCATCCGGCCGCTCCGCAGTATAAACCAGCGCTTCTTCCAGGCCTAAGTCACCAGAGCCACAGGGAGAAGGAGAAGGAGAAAATGTCATGTTATTTCAAAGCTTTTATCAGGTCCTCACATATCACAGATTGAGGATGGGTACGACGGGAGGGTAAGGCCTGGAGACAAAGGCTCAGATTGCTCAGTGGATAAAGCACCTGCCACCACACAGAATGATCTGAGCTCAACCCCTAAGACCTACAACCCCTAAGACCTACACGGGATGAACCCCCACGTGTGCGTCATGGCATTTGTGTTCCACCAGGCAGGTATGTAACTAAGTAATTAAGATTACCATATAAAAGAAGCCAGTTGACAGAGGAAGACTGGAAACTTCTGGCCATCGGCTACATGGAACAAAACAAGAGCCTTCCCCACAAAAACAAACACCCAATACTCAAGGTCTCTGAATGAGGAAGAAGGAAAGTGTATAGGTTACCTAGAAAGAATCCAGATTGTCAAGGTCAGTGGGCCTGGGGCCTGTGCTGGCTCCAACCACTCCATTCTCAGTGTCTTTCTTTTCTTAATGA
The DNA here is from genome assembly GCA_004026605.1 of Ondatra zibethicus. NCBI lineage: Eukaryota > Metazoa > Chordata > Mammalia > Rodentia > Cricetidae > Ondatra > Ondatra zibethicus. The sequence goes on along the minus strand of PVIU01012982.1, from coordinate 54,439 downwards.
GCTGTCTCTACTTCTATCACTAACCTGTGTCCCTAGTCCAGTTCTTTATTCTGGGACACAAGAACCTGGAAGCCTCAGCAGGCGCCTCCTGGACTCAACGCCTATTGGCCTTGGGACTGTTAGACTTTCAGGCACCCATGGCCTACATTTCCCTTTCGGATGCCTCAGCTCGGAGATGGAAGATGGTTTTAGAACACACTAGTGAAGGGCTACAGGCGTAGCACAACTCCTCCTTTAGTCTAGACACATACTCATAAAACGTCAGGTCAGGGAGCACTTGCAAAACCATACAAATCTCAGCTCACAGGTTAAGGCACTGTGAATTAAAGCAACAATGTCCTATGAAGCGCAGCAGAAAAACCAAATTTCCTAACTTCCTACAGTATGCCTCTTACCAAACCATGGTGTCGCTGAAGGGTCACTGCTGGGAAGTCTTGGTAGGAATTCTCCAAGCATCTACCTTGAGGGCGTTTCTTTTCTTTGGTCCTGTTGACTGGCATAGCTTCCCCCAAGGCTCCTGGTAGTTCCTTGCTCATGGCAAGCATTCCATCCACATCACTGACTGAATGAATGTCTTACGTTATCTCATATTATAGAATTTAAAACTTGGCTACGTACACGCTTATGCATCTCTTCAACAGGACTGAGTAAACTCCGAGCAGAACTGACACACGGTGATAGAGAGCAAACCCCAGACAACCAGAAACTAAATACAGCTGCAGAGCTTCGGGGCGAGTCTGAGCTCTTCTGTAGACGCATCACATGACTCTTCAGCTAAGTTACTTATTTCTTTGGATCTTTCCTTATTTATGAAATGAGAATCGTAACCACCACTATGACCATTTACCCTATGTATTTGTGAGCCTCGCCTTTAATGGCTGAACCATGTCTCCAGCCCAAGAGGGTTATTTTAAAATACAAATGAGCTCATAGTAGCATAAACGTCAATAATTCATTATCACGATCATCATCACGATTCTCTCAACCTCCAGGAAGCTGAACTAATTCTACAATACTTCACACTCACCTTTCATCCTTGTCCTCAATTATTTTCCAGCATTCAGTTCTCCCAAGCCTTCCTTATATTTCCTTGCTTCTTTTTACATTTCTCCAACCTCCAGCTAAGTCTAATGTTCTGCCTCTTCTACCTGTTCTCACTTGATGACAGTCAGGCAAAGTGGGGCAAAGTAAGACAGCTCATTGCAGACCGGCTTCCCTGGGCCTTTACACAGGCCACTCGCAATGCCCAACAACCCTGGTGGCCTGGCCAAGGACTTCCTTGTGCTCTTTGGCAGCAATCTCTGATCTCTCTTCACACCTCCAAAACCTCTACTCCTTTCTCATTTCAAGAGAAAATACAATCAAAAGAGATCTGATGCCACCTTAACCGATGCACCTGCCTCCACAGGCACGTTCTGTGGTCCTGGAGAGTGCAATTGCTCTCCTAATAATTTACAGCAGCCTTCTCCCTAGGCACATGCTGCCTCACTCTCCTACAGCATCGCTGCAATAGCTGTGCCCTCTCTAGGGTAGCCACTTCATCCTTCCCTGCTAGAACCCTTTCTGCCATCTCAGAAGACAGGTAAAAGGTGTCTTGAGTCTACATTCGTCTCTGACTATGGCTCAGCTTTTCAATTCTTCTTCAGTTAAGCTTCAAGCAGTTTCTATGGCGCTCTGTTTACTTGTCCTGTCTCCTCCTATGTGACGGCGCTTTCATCAGCTGCTCCCTGCTGTGCCTCTGGGAAAACGCACCAAAGGCCTTGAAGATCTCGGTGACGCTAACTTGCATCTTGGACCTTATTGTGATCTCTCAGGAACCTTTTACAGTGGTCTGTTAATTGACATACCATCACTATATCACCTCCACTGGCAAACTTTCTTCAATGGGCTTTGGCATCCACTTTCAATTTTCCACGCCGTATTGCTTTTCCAGACTCCAGTGCTGTTTTTTCTTTTTCCTGTTCTCCAAGCCCTAGAGTGTTCCAAAGCTCAGTTCTCAGATGGCCCTGCTTCTACACCCACCATTGGTTCAAGGGCATCTACTTGCTGCACCTTCCAAATGTCAGCCCCCAGTATAGCCCTATCTGAGGAACCCGAGTCCTATACCCAGCTCTCCATTATCAAGCATTTCAAAGTCTCCATTATCAAGCATTTCAAAACTAGTATGTTAAAAACTCAACTCCCAGCCAGGCACAGCGGCTCACTTGCCGTCTCAGCATTTGGCTAAGACGGGACGGCTGTCAGTTTGAGGTCAACGGGAGTTGCGTGGTATACAAATGGGACTCTGCCACAGCTCCTATCTACCTCCAGAATTTGACCTTCTAATATCCGTCAGCCTCCTTTTTTCCCTACCTTCTTTCCCATCTTAGTTATGGCTGTAACACCCTTCCTGCGTCAAAGTCAACTACTCTCATACTCCACATTCACTCTATCAGCAAATTCTGTCAGTGAACAAGTTCAAAGTATCTCTCATTCCCCCCCCACCGTTGTTCTCTAATTTCACTGTGATTATGTGTCTGTCTGTATGAAGTGTGTGCATGTGTGTGTGTGTGTGTGCGCGCGTGTGTCAGGGGTCAGTTCTCCCCTCCACTACTTGCCTACTGAAAAGTGATCTCAGGTCGCTGGGTGTGGCAGCAAATGCACCATCTCACCAGCTCCTAATTGCATTGATTTTTATACCCTTCATGATTCTATTCAACAATCTAGTCACAAAAGTGAGGGCAGAAAGCAGGGTAGGATGTAAATCAGATTCACCGGTACTTCTCCACATGAAATTATTGTCTGTCCACTCAGAGTAAAAACCAATTTCCTTACGATGGTCCCTTAGTGTAGGTTACAGTTTGGGTCTTGTGTGATTCCAAAGCTTTGGTCTCAGTGTGTAATGTTGTTTCGGAGGTTGTGGAATTCCTAAGAAAAAGGCCAAGAAAGAGGCCTTAGATCATTGGTGACATGACTTGGAAGGGACTATGGGACTCTCTTCTTCTCTCTCTGTCTGCTCCCTGCCTAAGACAAGCAGCTTGCTCTACCATGTGCTCCCTGTCATAGGTAGTTCCTTCCTATAGTGTAAAACAACAGGGCCAACCACAACCTTTAAAGCCATGATCCAAAGGAAGCTTCCTTTTTCCCTCTTCATGGTGCTGAGCACTGGACCCAGGGCTAGCGTTCCATATTATAAGTTGACTATCTCAGGTATTACACAAACTTGACTAACACAGCCTGGTATGCCTTAACCTCATGTCTCATTTCAATATCTTCCGTCAATCTTGTCCATTTGCTGCTGCACTGGCCTTAAGCACTGCCAGGTGCACACACACACACCTGCCCCCGCTCTCCATTCCAGTCGCTCTCTCTGGAACCCTTCTTCTCCTAGTGTCCCCGGTCCTGATTCCTTATTTCAAGTGCTTATCCAGATGCCACACTGTTGCTCTCCCACCTCTCCCCTTGCCAGCACTCAAACACTTTCTCCTTGCCTGGCTTCCCTGGTGCCACTGCTCTTCTGAGTGTTCACCCAGCCCTGTGGACTGTCTGCACTCAGCATTGGTCTTCTGAGTGTTCACCCAGCCCTGTGGACTGTCTGCACTCAGCATTGGTCTTCTGAGTGTTCACCCAGCCCTGTGGACTGTCTGCACTCAGCATTGGTCTTCTGAGTGTTCACCCAGCCCTGTGGACTGTCTGCACTCAGCATTGGTCTTCTGAGTGTTCACCCAGCCCTGTGGACTGTCTGCACTCAGTGCTGAAATGGAAACACCACCAGCACAGAGACCCTTGCTTTCTCATTTGCGGTCCCTCCTGTGGGGTTTGGAATGAGAAACATCCTCTGAAATTCTAATGCTTGGTCCCTAGTTCGTGCTGTCGTCTGGAAAGTTCAGGAGTGTACCTTTGCTGGAAGATGTGTGTCACGGGGGGCAGGCTCTGAGAGATCACAGCTTTGCCCACCTCCAGTTTGATCTCCCTGCTTTGGTTCTGTGTTTGAAGACACATGGATTCAGCTTTCTGTTCCCGCTATCGTGCCTGTCACTTTCTGCCATGTTTCCCCCCATGATGGACTTTTATCCCTCCGGAATCATAAGCACAAGCCAACTCCTCTCTAATTGCCTTGGTCAAGGTAAATTAACCAATACACCTCCTTACTCCCATGTTATAGTCACAATATTTAGAACAGTGCTTGGCACATAGAGCGTAATCAATATATATGTTCATTAATTGATTATTTTTTAGCATAAAGTCCTTATGGCATTTACTTTGTCAAGGGAAATATATGTGAGGGCTGATAAACCTCAGATTAAATTAAAATTGAAAACTGAGGTATTACCACATATAATAAAGTTGAGGAAAATAAAAGTAAAAGGCATATGATTTTAGTCACATAAAAATCCTATCCTGGTCATTGTTTGTGAAACTCTGTATACTTGTATAGATGCATCCAGCAGGTGCTATATACAGCTATATGTACACAGTATATATACAGTATGCTCTCATCTGTTTCTTGGTATTCTCACCTCTATCCACACAGTGAATACTTAGTGTTTATTATGTTCCAGACGTTACCCTAGAACAGCAGTTCTCGCCCGTCCTAACGCTGAAGCCCTTTAATACAGTTCAAGTGTGGTGACCCCAACCACAAAAAATTATTACTATTCTTAACTGTAATTTTGCTACTGTTATGAATCGTGACGTAAATATCCGATATGCAGGACATTGGCTATGTGACCCTGGGGAAAGGCTCATTCAACCCCTAGGCTGAGAACCACCATGCTTGATGCTAAAGATACAGCAAGAACTTTGGATCCCAAACTTTTAATACCTTGGACTTTGTAATTTGTTCCTCCAAATCTGCATTTCGCTTAAACAACTGAAATGTTCTTATTTACTTTAAGTCTTTGGAGGCTACTAGGTTCGGTGTGGTCACCAGGTCCTTGGCACGGTGTGAACATACAGAACTCAGATGTTGACATCTGAGTAAAGATGTACTGGCACTTTTTTTTCATTCAATGAGAACATTCATTTATTCATCCTAAGGTGCGATTTAAAAAATTAAGTTTTTAAAACAGAAAATAAGAAAGGTGATCAAGAGGATTACAGAAGGGAGAACAAAATGAAAACGTATATAGATTACAATGCGAGTCCCTTAGCTCTGCCCCTTCCATTCTGAGCACAGTACATGATAAATATTTATGAAGGGGTTTGGGAGCCTTAGCCAAAAATCCCCATGACCCAGATACAAAAAATTACTCTCGGAAACTGACACATAATGCAAAGACAATATGGGAGACAAGTCCTAAATATGATGTTAAAAGAAAGTTTCCCAGGACTGTTTTCATATGCACAAAATTTTGAAAAAAAATTAAAGTGGATTACAGATTTAAACACAATTCAATAACCCAAAGAGCTAGGGGCTACTTATAAGGAGGTAGAGCTGATTTGAAACTAACAAATATAATCACCATATAGAAAGGTTAAAACTGAAAGCAAGGTTATATCAATGCAGAAAAGAATACTCATTCATTTTAAAAACTTAGAAAATAAGAATATAGTTAAACTTGTAGAATCTGATATGTTGCATAAAAAAGGCCAATATCTAATATTATAGGTTATAGTGAATTCTGAAAGCCCGACAACATTGGGAGCAAGACAAAGACAATCACTTCCGACACTGTGCTGGAAGTTCCAGTCATGCAACAAAGCAGGAAACACATATAAGAAACATACAGACCAGGAAAACAGGACAAAGACAAAAGATAAGGAAAAAACTGTCCTGTTTTCAGATGACATGATTATTTGTGCTCAAAATCCAAAAATAACTGCAAAAGACTTCCTAGAACATGGTGGTCACAGGATACAAAACAAGTGAAAAAAATCTATTTACTTCTAGTCTATTTATTCTGTAGTCTAGCAGTGAATTTGTTAGCCTAGGCAATAAAAATATACATTGGAGCTGGGTGGGGAGCTCAGTGGTAAGAGTATATAAGACCCTGGGTTCAGCACTCAGCACCAAAAACAAGGAAAAAGAGGAGAAGAAAACACACAGGATCATTTATAGTCACCCATTTTAAAAATGAAAAGTATAAGTCTAACAAAGCATCGCGCATGCAGGACATAAATGTTAAGAACCATATAGTATTGACAAAATTAGTGAAAGTAGTCCTAGACGTTTGCACAGACATACCATGTTCACAGACTAGAAGAATCAATACAGTGCATCTTCTAAAATTTATATATATACATATATGTAGGTTTACCACAATAAGTATAAAAATCTCAATGAAAAGATTTGTTGACGTAGGACCGGTTTATTCTGTAGTATAATATATGGAAAGAAAAAAGGATGAAAATGGATAAAACAATTTTTGAAAAGAATATTAAAATGGATACAATCAGGGCACCATGTTAAAATTTTTTATTTATTTTATGAGTGTTTATATGTCTGTGTAACAGGTGTGTTTGTGTGCGTGGTGCCATCGGAGGCCAGAAAAGGGCAATGGGCACTGGGTACCCTGGCACTGAAGTCGTGGATGTTTGTAAACTACTATGTTGATGCTGGGAATTGAAGCTGGGTTCTCTGAAAGCGCAGCCAGCACTCCACAGTGCACACATTTTAAATGTTCCAAACGTTTGTTAGTCTGTAGCAACCAAGACTTTGTGCTGGAGGAAAGCTACAAACATAGGGAACAAGGTAACAGAAGAGAACTAGATCCAAATGATATACTCACTAATTTTTATTTATTTCTATTATTACATTTATTTAGGGGATGCTCATGTGTGCCACAATGCAAGTGGAGAGGCCAAAGGCCAACTTGCAGGAGCTGATTCTTTCCTTCTACCATGTAGGGCCTGGAGATGAAATTTGGGTTGTCAGGTTTGCTAGCAATCACCTTTACACACCAAAATATCTTGCTGCCTTTCATTGATTTTTGATAAAGGTGCAAAGGAATGGAAGACAGACAGCCTTTTCAACAAATGGTGCTGGAGAAACTGGGTATCCATGTAGAAAGGGCCTGGGGAAGGAGTCGGGTACAAGCCTGTAACATCAACTACTCAGGAGGCTGAAGCTGTAGGATCATGAGTTCCGGGCCAATTTGGCCCACACAGAGAGACCTCATATGGAAACAAACAGGCTAACAAAACAGTAACAAAAGATGAATCATGGATTTGAAAGCAAAATGTCAAAGCGATAAAATATTTAAAGAGTAAATAAAGAGCTAGAGGGCTCAGCAGTGAAGAGTGCTTGTCACTTTCCCAGAGGACAGGAGTTAGGTTCTCAGCACACAGTTCCTGTAACTCCAGCTTCAGGGATCTGACCCCGGCCCCTCTGGGTACTTTGTGCACATGTGCATTAACATATATAGATTCCTCTCCAAATAAAAAATATGCTTTTTAAAAAGGTAAATAGGTGGAAATTTTTGTCTTATGATAAATCAACAAGTTTTGGTTTTTTTTTAAGTAGTCAGTGAGAACAAAGATGAGCTGTGTTCTGTGCTATGTGGGATAAAGAGGACACGAAAGACACAAATGATCCTTTTAAGTGACTTAAAATATTTATAAAGTTCCAGGAAGACAAGACTTTTATGTCTAGCCCTCAGAGAAGAAGCAGGGTTTTAAGCGTAACATAAAGAGAGACACAATATCCTAGCAAAACACTGAGAAAGGAACTCGGACTTCTAGGGACAGAGGCAGAGAGGGAGGAAATGGGAGGGAGAAAGGAGAGAAAAATGGATGACTATAAACATGAGGGAGCTTGCAAAGCACGAAGAGAGGCTTTTCTTTAAAAAAGATTGCACGGGGAAAGATAAGACAGGTTTGGAAAATTCTGTGAGTCTCCTGACTGTGGGAAGGAGTAAAGAAGAGCCGGGAGGTCCCAAAGGCCTTCAGAGCCACCCTAGGAAGCTTTATCTTTATCGGTGTTGGGAGTCACTGCAAAGTGCACAGCAGCAAGAAATATCAAATAGTGCTATGCACCTATTTGTTAAACTGTTAAACAGTGGTCATCTAGCAATGAGGAAAGTGGGCCAGAGAAAGAAAAATAAGTACGAGGCAAAAAGAACAAAAGGTAAAAAACCCAACAACAACAAATCCAATCTATTTAGGAAGTCATTGCTACAGCTTTCTACAGTCAGAGAAAATGGCAGCCTAAGTGAGGATAATGTGATGTAGGAACATTAGCTTGGGCAACACAGTTGAGACCTCTCCTCAAAACAAACAAACAAAACACCAAAACAGAAAAACCAAACTCAAAAAACACCAAAATGAATACCTGAAATAAATAAATAGAGTAGTAATAATCAAGGCAGAGGAGTCAGAGCTTAAAGAAGTAGACAGAGAGATACAATAAAGTTAGAATTTGTGTCCAGAATCAAGTAGCTATCACCACTTGCTCTGATGAAACAGAAGTGACTCTTTTCCTTTTGCACCCAAATCGAGTCAGGAAACAAACCATTTCACAATGACCCAGACCACAGGGACACAGATGTGGGTACAGAGGACCTGGACGTTGCTCCACTTCTGCTGCCCTGCCGTTGAGCGGGGAGCAGGTCATGTGATCCTCTCTGTCCTTTGGGTTATGTCTGTAACTGTGTAGAACCAAGTCATGACTTCCTCCTACTGCTCTTTGGCAACTAGAAAATTAAAATAGACCCCAACTGGGACTTAGGGTGAGTAAATCACATTTTAAGTATTCTATTGGTGAAGGACTTAAAAAAATCCTAGTATATCAGCCTCCCGTGAGATTCTGTGGCATTATGAATGAGTGTAGTGAGTACAAAGGTTGCTTTACAAATGGAACAAGAACTCGACTGGTTTTAGGTTATTCCACACGCTAAAGCTGAACTAGACTACTTCCTACGGGGGATCTTTTGTTTTAAGGAAGAACTTCCTACAGATCCTTTTAGCTTTAGCCCTGAAAACTAAAAGTACTTCTTTTTTTAAAAAAATAAATTTATTTATTTTACATCCCAGATGAAGTTTCCCCTCCTTCTTTTCCTTCGAGTCCCTCTCCCACCTCCTCCCTACAAACCTGCCCACCCCACCAACTCCTCCTCCATTTCTATTCAGAAAAGGGCAGGCCTCCCATGAGTATCAACAAAACATAGCACATCAAGTTGTAGGAAGACTAAGAACCTCCTCTTGTATTAAGGCTGTGTCACCCATTATGAGGAATAGGGTTCCAAAAGCCAGTAGGATAGTCAGAGACAGCCCCTGCTTTGACTGTTAGGAGTCCCACAAGAAGACCAAGCTAAGCAACTGTCAAATATGCAGAATGCCTAGGTCAGTCCCATGCAGGCTCCCTGGTTGTCGGTTCTGTCTCTGTGAGCCCCTATGAGCCCAGGTTAGTTGATTCTGTGTGAGTTTTATTGTGTTGTCCTTAACTGCTCTGGCTTCTATAATCCTTCCTCCCCATCTTCTGCAGGATTCCCCGAACTCTGCCTAGTGTTTGGCTGTGGGTCTGCATCTGTTTCCATCAGTCGCTGGAGGAAGCCTCTCTGATGACAGGCTAGGCACCAATCTGGTCACAGGAGACTGTCAGTTCAGGCTACTTCTAAAATTCCAGACTCTCCTGTTCGGTTTGAAGTACTATACCAAAGAAAATAGAACTCCTTTTTGAAGTACTAAGGATTTTCTTAGACCCTCTATGTAAACTAAAGAACATTTAATACTGGAAATTCTGAAAAAGGGACAGCCTAGAGTAGTGATGGGCAAAGTTCCCCGGAAAGGGCAGACAGCAAACACTTTAAGGCACACAGTCTTCGTTACAATTACTCAAATCTTCAATAGCATGAACACAGCAATTTACGAGCAAATGGATCTTTGGGAAATACTATTCCTAAAGAGTGGTGCAGGGCTGTTTGCTGAGCCCCAGATTAAGGTAAAGTAGAAGGGACAGTAGAGGGTGTTCTCGGAGAGTGTGCTTAACACATGGACGAGAGACCAGAGTCTCTTCCAACTGGGCAGCTTCTCATGGTGTTCACTAAGACAATATGATATCACAGTGCCTTATTTAACCAGACTACTCAGGTTCTTGGAAGCAAGAGATGTGTTCTTCTGAATAGCCAGGCTAGGCAGGACCTTCTATCACTTTCTTCCCTGGCAGTTGGAAATACTTCTAGAACTCCACAATCTTCTGCCGTGCCTTAGGTGCCGCGCCACAGATAACAGAGCTCTTCTTTGTTGGCTAAGATATTCTCAGAGCCTACAATCATCTTTCTCCAGATCCGTGGCTGGAGTTGTAGAATGGGCAAGGCATTTCTTGGAAGAGAGTTTTGCATAACTTCTAGAAATGGGTGTGTCCTTTTAACTTCCCTCTTTCTGATGAAGGTGAAACCAAAAACTGCCAAGAAGCCAGGAGGTGCCTGTCAAGTGAGGATTATAGTCCATCGAAACCAAAGGGAGACTATCACACGTCAATCTATCACTCTATTAGATATAACACAAAATACTTTAGCTTTAAAAATCTCCTTGCTTTCTTAAACAAAAAATCACCATAGCTAACTCTAAATCTACTTCTACCCTGCAGACTTCCAAGTAATGGCAGAGTTGGAATTCTGCTTTAAGCAATCGTAGGCACAGCAGACTTGATCAGACTGATGAATATGATTATATCCTAATTTATTTTAGTGTAAAGCACATGAGGCTAGCCTTCTGTCCTGTTATACCGAGTATAAGCATGGACAGAGCAGATTCCTGGAGGAGTTCTTCTGGAGAGCAGAAGAGTTCTGGAGCTATGTTCTTCTAGGAATCTTTCAACTGCTGTTGGACCCCTTGGACGTCATACTCTGAGGGACTCAAAGGAAGCATTTCCTGAGCTCCTGCAACATGCGCACGCTTTCTGACCCTTATCAGATTTAATTCTTAAACCAAGAAGGGAAGATAAATATACCTCCCCTTTCACAGATTGGGCAGGGGGAGCTCAGAGACCCTACAACTCGCAAACATCACAGCCTCAGATCTTATCCCAGAGGCCTAGTGAGAGCCCAGAAAAGAACTGGAGGAGATAGAGACAAATTCCTGATAAAGTCTGAGAAACACCGCCATAGAGTTCGTGGAGAATATTCAAGTAATAGCTAACTGATGGTGACAGAAGACAACACCACCACCAGAATTCAGGCGTTAGCTCTCAGCGCAAAGTTAACCTGAGATGTGAGTCCCCAGGAGAAGGCAGTACAGTTACCTGCTCCTGACTTACTTCTTATAAACGCTCTCTCAGACTCGAGATGAACACAGAATTAGCTGTATCTAATCACAAGACTGTTGCATTGAGGTCAGGGCTCTGTTTATCTCAGCATTGAGCACGGTACTTAGAACTCACAGGGTACTAGATAACAGTGATAGTCACACTAAAGGAGCAGGAGGAAAGAGTATCTGCTTTTCTGTTGACAAAACAGGAAAGGCTAATGAAGCCTACGACTTGCCAGAGTAATGCCACACCTCTCCTGGGTGAGGTGGTACCGCACAGACAGCAGAAACACAATGGGCATCCAGGAAAATCTCGTGCTTTATCTCTGAAACTATACCAGTTACAGGTTGCAGTGGGTAGAGCCTAAACCAGGGGAAGAACTTCCAGTGAACCACAGTGGTTAGTTTAGCAATCAGTACACAACCAAGCCAGTTCAGTAGTACTAAGATCCAACTCCAGCACCATTTTCTATGTTAGTTCACACTCTCTATCATTGCACAGGGGCCTGTGATGATTTGGGTCTGAAATACAGAGATTGCTATTTGCCACCTAGGAAGAGTTAACCCGGAGAGAGCAGAGTTCTAAGATGAATCCCGTGCCAGGTGTGGTAAAGTGAGAGGACAATCAGAAGTCCGTTAGTCTAAGCTTCGTGGGGAAGCAGGACAGAATGACTGCGGGAGAAATGTGAGCCCTAAATCAAATTCACTTTCGAGCCAGGTCTCTCCTTGGGTCTGTGGGCTTAGATCGCTAGATGCTCATTTAAACCTTTCTCGTGGATGTCCTCTTACCTACAAAAACCTTCCTCAGAGCCCTACTCTGCCTTGGGAGAGACAGGGAAACTTACAGCAGAGAGGATATTTGGGTTGGATCTTAAAGGATGGAACATTCCACCAGCTGAAAGAAGGAAAATATTACAGGGGAAATTTTCAAGCAAGGAGAACGAGTCAGATTGACTCGATCCTCGAGGAAGTGAGGGTTAATAAGGTCAGGACGATGAACGGTGGCTGCTGGGTCATTTTCCTAGGGGGACAGAGTATTAGGCTTCTGTGAGCCTGTACTTATGTTGCTTGTTGGGTTTTGAGGCAGGGTTTCACTATGAAGCCTTGGTTGTCCTGGAACTCCATCTGTAGACCATGCTGGACTGGCACTCAGACATTTGCCTGCCTCTGCCTCCCAAGAGCTGGGATTAAAGGCGTGTGCCACTATGCCCAATTCTAGTGAACTTTTTAAATGATTAACTTTGTTTTCAGTATTTCTGTTCATAGACACTTTACTTATTTGATATAGATATTATTGATTTATTAGCACAAAACTCTGGGTCAACAGCATGAACAAAGTTTATTGGACATAATTCTTTTCTCAGTAAAACATACCCAGTCTTCTTTGCTTAGACACACACGACATAACACCTCAGCATTGGAAGCACTCAGTAGAGCCACTAACAGAAAACATAAGAATCACTAATAAACACGCACGCACACACACACATGCACGCACACACAATATTGTTCTAAATAGACCATGGAAGAAATATTTTTCTGTAGTGTGAGAGTTAAGTAAGAAAGCAGGGTGTTGTCTTTTTCCACATCGGCAGGGAAAATGCATGTCAGTTAGCTCTAATTTTCCACAGCTCTGTACATGTAGTCTAGGACTGACCAGGAAAGCCGTGTCTTAGTCCCCTTGCATTGATATAACATAATACCTGTGACTGGATTAATTCACCAACAACACAAATTTATGGCTCACAGTTTTGCAGGCTTGGCAGTCCAAGTTCAAGACATCGACAGTTTGGGTATTGAGGGTCCTGTTCATGAGAGACAGCACTTTCAATGTAGAAGGGACTCATAAGCTCTCTCAAGCTTTTCCATAAGGGCATGAGTGCCATCCTGACTGCTCTGTCTTCTCGACCTACTCAGTCACTGGCCGAGGGCCCATCCCCTGAAACTAACATATCGAGGAGTAGATTCCAATACACGAATTTCCAAGGAGCACAAACAATCAGGCATATGGTATAGATTGATATGAGGAATTAAAAAATGTAATGAGAAGACCAATTAGTGAGTACAGAATCTAAAACTTATGGGTGTGAGAACGGATATATATTTAAGAGTCTAGCCTGCTCAAAGTATAAAGCCAGGTTTGGTGAAATTGACGGGGAGAGGAACTCATTCAGAGGAAGGCTAGAAAGGTCATTTGGGGCAACGTTAAAAAGGGTCTTATGTGCTGGCTCAACTGTCCTCAGTGTCAAATATTACGATGCAGTGGATGAGATTTCTTCTACAGAATAATATACTTTTTAGCATTTACGAATAACTAAGAGAAGCTACTATGAGTTGATTAACCCAATTATTTTATTAATCAGGATCACCACGTATTTTGTGGGGAAAGGGGGTTAAAAAAGTCATGGAGAACAGTCTGTAAGGTGCTTGGTATGACAGAGTATGTGTGTTCGGAAGGACCCAGGACATACTCGTGCACCGTATGGGAGTTAGTGCCACGTACCGCAGGGAGCAGCTGAGGCAGAAGGGAACAGTGTGTACAAAGGTACTGGGAAGAGAGTTCAGCTCAGGGGAAAGCCAGCGGGAGCACAGTAAGCAAGGGAAGAAGCTGCAGGAGAAAAAGGAAAGGAAGGTGCACAGGCTTTGCACGCCGTTTCATGAAGTTTAGACTTTAGTCTAAACAGAACACAATTATGGCCATAATTAATAAATTGATATGTTGACAATTAAAGATGCAAGCTTGAGCATAATGCAATATAGTTGTTTATACTAAATATATTTATATGCATATACATACATATATGTGTGTATAACACATACACACAATTTACAAATACTTAGAAAAGCACTCCAAACTATCACTAATAATTTCCATTGAGGGGAATGAATATATAAGACAGAAAGTACGAGAGAATTTTTACATTTTAATACACATACTTAAAAATTTATACGAGTTCAGAATGATTTCCAATGTTTTCCTACCTACAATTGTGAAAGGTCCCTCCAGCCTGTAGCCAGAATAGAAGTATGCTTGAATCTCTAACTGGGGAAATCATGGCATTTTGGACCAGGACAGTGGCAAAATGAAGATAACACAGCACAGATTTCAGAGACTGCTACGCCTGGCAGTGAACTGAATACAAGGGATGCAGAATACAGAAAACTCCACGGTTTCCAGCGTAAACAACACCTGACATTTCTAGCGTAAACAGCTCGGTGGGCTATGTCATGACTTTCAAATGGGGAGAAAATCCTAGCTATCTTTCTGAGACAAGGCTATTATAACTCATTCTATCCATTTCTGCCCCGACTACGTCAAAGACAAAGGGTCCATGTGCATTTGACAAGTTTGAGGGGGGAATGGATGACATCTGGAAAACCAAAGAGCCTTCTTCATTAATTACATTGCCTTCTAGGAGATTGATTCTTGAAAGACCAGGTTAACCTTCCTGCAGGGGACTCAGAACCCATTAATGGAATTACCCCTCCCATTGACAAGGAAACATATAGCCATCAGAGAAATGCAAATCAAAACAACTTTGAGATTCCATCTCACACCTGTCAGAATGGCTAAAATCAAAAACACTGATGACAGCTCATGCTGGAGAGGTTGTGGGGTAAAGGGAACACTCCTGCATTGCTGACGGGAGTGCAAATTGGTACAGTCACTTTGGAAATCAGTATGGTTATATCTCAGAGAATTAGGAAACAACCTTCCTCAAGACCCAGCAATACCACTTTTGGGTATATACCTAAAGGAAGCTCATTTATACCACAAGGACATGGGCTCAACTATGCTTATAGCAGCATTGTTTGTCATAGCCAGAACTTGGAAACAACCTAAATGTCTCTCAATAGAAGAACAGATAAAGAAAATGTGGTAATTTACACAATGGAGTACTACTCAGCGGTAAAAAAAAAAAATAATGACATCTTGGAATTTGCAGGCAAATGGATGGATCAAGGAAAAACCATATTGAGTGAGGTAACCCAGACCCAGAAAGACAAATATAATATGTATACTCATAAGTGACTTTTAGACATAAAGCAAAGAAAAACCAGCCTACAATCCACAACCCCAGAGAACTTAGACAACAAAGAGGACCCTAAGAGAGACATACACAGATCTAAATAGGAAGGAGAAAAAGACAAGATCTCTTGAGTAAATTGGGAGCATGGGATCATAAGAGAGGGTAGAAGGGAAAGGGGAGGAAGGGAGGGAGAAAATGTATAGCTCAATAGAAACAATAAAAAAGTTTTCAGATTCCTTTATTTTGTCATATTACTGAATTATACAAGATTTTTAGGGCTAGAGACATGGCTTAGTGGTTAAGAGACTTGTTACTCTGACTGAAGACCTGGGTTTGATTCTCAGTATCCACACAGTGACTCACAATCATGTAGGAGCCAACATCTTCTCCTGACTTCTGTAGGTCCCAGCACACACGAGGCACACGCACACACACCGGCAAAACACACACGTGGAAAAGCACTCATTCACATAAAATCAGCCCTAAGAAGTGCTTTTGCATGTTCTGTAAAGAGTCTATTCTTAAAATTAACATAAACTGCATGTACAGGTGTGTGTGTGTTTAAAGGGGACTATTTTTTTCAACCTTGGCTTGCCCTTTTGTCTCCTAATTAATTTTTTATTTTTAATTGACAATAAATGCATATATTCATTTTGCTATTGATATCAATTGAAGAGAAATGTCTTCAACTTTGAGGAAACACCCTTTTATTCCTTTTCCCCACTCTCAGAAGGGATCTCATGCTGTCCTCAAGGCTGGCTTAAAGCTCACCGTATTTCTTCATGCCTCAGCCTTCTGAATGCCGGGCGAAGACCAATTCAACATTTAAAAAAAAAAAAAGACTTCAAGGTTTTACGTGTCTTATTTGTCTGATCTAAGAACCTTTGCCTGCCTCAAAGCCAAAGACTTTCTGCTGTGATTTCTTACGGATCTCACAATTTCACCTCTTATGTTTACCTGCTGCTCGTCTGGAAAACGGGAAGATCATTTTCTCTACCCCCACCCATATATCCAGTTATTCTAGTACCATTCGCTGAAAAGAAACACACCTTTCTTTTCAAGTCGTTTTTGCGGTTTTTGTTGAAAATTCATTGATCAAATGTATGTGCATCTATTTCTAGACTCTGTTCAATGGATCCTCTTTGTATGTATACTTCAGTCAGGACCACAATATCTCTAGACTCTGTTCAATTGATCCTCTTTGTGTGTATACTTCAGTCAGGACCACAATATCTCGCTGAAATTTTACAGTCGGCCTTGAAATTGGGCAGCGCTGGGCCTTCCAGCTTTTCTCTTTTAAAAAGTTGCTAGATCCTTTGTATTTATTTCCATTATTTCTGGAATGATTTGTTTCTTATGTGCTGGGTAGAACTCAGAGAAGCTACACATGCCTGGAGTTTTCTTTATGGAATTTTAAAATTGGCATTACATTATTTTAAATGGTGCTATTTCGATTTTTAAATAAGGGTATTCAGTGTTTTACTCTTTTGTCATTCTTTTTAAAATTTTTTAACATTTAAAAATATATTTTGTGTTTGTGTCCATGATTGTAGAGGGGGTGGGATGGGGCACATGTGTGACACAGTGCACACGTGGAAATCTCAGGACAACATACAGAGTCAGTTCTCTCCTTCCACCACGAGAGTCTCAGGGACAGAACTCAGTTCACCAGTCTGGGTGGCAGGTGCTCTTACCCACTGGGTCCCCTTTTGTTTTTGAGATAGCTACCTTTTGTGTTTTTTTGAGATAGTTTCTCCCTAGATATTCCAAACTGGCCTTAAACTTCAATCCTCCTGATTAGAGATAAAGTCCCCATACCTGATGGCATCAGCTCATTTAATAGGTCCTTCACAGAATTTGTTAATCTCATATGTTACCAAACTTATCTAGGTAAAGAGACGCATAACATTTTCCTATTATTTACAAATGAAATGCAATTAATATATCATAAAATTTACTCAATGTACCATAAAATTAAAGTGCATAATTCACAATTTTATTGATCATCCACAATGTTACAAAAATATCTCTACTATTTAATTTCAGAACATCTTTATCAACTCCCCCCCAAAGAATGCAGGATCACTCCCCAACCCCCTTTTCCTAGCCACTGGAAACTTCCCATCCACTGTCTTTTTAGTGTCTACATGACATGCAGTGACAGGCTGGCCCATTCTGCAAGTCCCAGAGCTAGAGTCACGTCACACACCCCGAGGCTCTGGGGAGAGGGAAGGTGAGAACCATCGCTGGAGCTTGTTGCTGTACAGCACTTCTCACGGACAATGTGCCCAGATACTAAATGCTTTGGTTCCTTTTGTGCTGCGGGCTCAGTCACCTCTGGCCACCTGGCACTGCAGCCGATGATAAAATATTATTTTCCTGGTGTGTGTGATGCAAGGCTCGGGAAGCCCTAACCTACAGAGCCTCAGCCCTCAGAAGAGCGAGCGCTCCAGAGCCAAATGCTTCCTGGTGTTTTCTGCCTTCCCCCACTGTTTGTAAACATTCTAGACTACAGGCCAAACAGAAGCTTTGGGAAAACAAGCCCCGCAATTTTGTGTTTTGGGATGATTTCTGTCAGAATCCTATTACCCGTCCAGGAGTCTACTCAAATGTCTTTCTTTCCTTATTCTTGGAGGAAAGGTGGGAACTGAGCCTTTCCTTCCCCATACACTAATACAAATGGAGTGCTTGGCTCTGATTAAGTCTCAGAATACCAGCTCTTATTTGTGTTTTAAAAATTGCTTTATATCAGAGGTAATAAGGGGAATAGCATCATCATTTTACAGCTCATAGACCAGAAAATAGTAGCGACCTGCATATGGATGTGCATGGTGGAGCTGAGTCCAGAACTCAAGTCTCCTTTAGCCAGACCATAAGTCATTGTGTTTTTATGGGGGGGGGAGAGGGAGGGAGGAAGAGAAAGAGAGAGAGAGGTGCCACCCATTCCCCAGCCCTTCACAACACTTCTGAGACAAGGTCTCTCTTTGTATCCCAGGTTGGCTTTCAGCTCACAACAATCCTCTGGTCTCGACCTCCTACACACTAAGATTACAGGTGTGGGCCACCATGCTCAACCAGACCTGCCACTAAATTGCAAAAAAAAAGTTCCTAGTATTGTTCTATACAATGTATATAGACTTTCAGTTATAAGGTTGGTAGCAATTGAAGGTCAGGATTTTAGACAGGACTGAATCCTGGTTTTTTTAGACAAGGGAAGAGTGTTCCATAAGAGGGGAGACTCTAGTTGCCCAGAAGTCCTTGTTGCTGTCTTCTTTTTAAAATTTAATATGCATGGGTGTTTTGCCTGCCTGTATGTCTATGTCCTATGTGCATGCCGAGTTCAGAAGAGGGCCCAGATACCCTTGGAACTGAACTCAGATGGTTGCTAGCTGCCATGTGGGTGCTGGGAATCCAACCTAGGACCTCTGGAAGAGCAGCCACTGCTCTTAACCACGGAGCCATCTGCCCAGCCCTGTTGAAGCACTCCTTCCAACTTAGCAATCTGCTGTTGCCACTTCACTGGTGCACAGCTGTCTGTACACAAAGGAAGATGCTGGTCCCTTCAGGAAACAGCACTGGTGCATTTTCATCTCAAGACATCCTTATCTCAAGCTATCTTTCTCTGGCTGTATGTAGCTGTACCCTGTGGTTGAATGAGTATCAGAGTCTAAATTTGGCTTGTAGATAATATTCCATTTCTCACCATTCTGATTCTGAGATATAGGGCTCCCTCTGTGACTGAACCACACCATCACTTTCTATGGTTCTCCAGATTATGGATGGCATGGGACTTCTTAACCTCCATGACTTTATGACTCAATTCTTATAGTTAGTCCTCTGTTTCCACTGCACACCTCATCCCTCCTATTAGTTCATCTCTCTGAAGAATCCATACTAATGCAAATAATAGCTATTTGAAGTTTTCAATCAATTTTTATGAGGAAAATGAGTCAGTACACTGGGTCCTTTCTCCCATTAAGCAACATAGTTGAGAAGCAATATGGATATGTACCATATGTATGTCTGTATGTGCAAAGACAGAAGCAATAAAGGGGGCTATACAGGACAAAATATTTGCCAGTACTAAAGATCATACATAATAACTGTCTTAGGTAGGGTTTCTATTGCTGTAAAGAGACACCAAGACCACGGTAACTCTTATAAAGAAAAAGCATTTAATTGGGGTGGACTGCTCACAGTTCAGAGGTTCAGTCCTTTATCATGGCGGGAAGGGAGGCAGCCTGCAGTCAGACAAAGTACTGGAGGGGAACCAGAGAGTTCTATATCTTGCACAGGCAACAGGAAGTGGTCTGCCTCACTAGGAGAGTCTTGAGCATATATAAGACCTCAAAGCCCACCTCCACAGTGACACACTTCCTCCAACAAGACCACACAGACTCCAATAAGGCCACACCTCCTAATAGTGCCATTCCCTTTGGGGGCCATTTTCTTTCAAACCACCACAACAGCCAATAAAAGAGTATCCCAACAGTTAGAAAGCACTGGTGTTCATGTACATTGACCAAGTAGACTGAGTTCAGTGTGCTTCAGGAAAACGCTTCAGCCTGCAAGGTAGGCTAGATTAAGGAACCACTGTCTCATTTTTTTCAGATGTATTTTTTCAACGTTTAGCATGCATCAGAATTACCTACTGTGCTTTTTACAATCAGATTTCTGGGCTCCAAGAAATTCCAAGAATTTCTGATTTAGAAGGTCTAAAATTTAGAGGAATCTGAGAATTTATATATTTTTTAATTAATTTTTTACATTTCGATTTATTTATTTTGTGTAAACATATGAACGTGTGTATGTTCATACACGTGTGTGCCACATCATGTGTGTGGAAGCCAAAGGATAACTTGCAGGAGTCAGTCCTCCTCTCCTGCGGGGGGTGAGGTCATGAGGCTTGGTGGCAAGTACTTTTCCCATTGAGCCTTCTCACCAGGCCAGACTTTATTTGCTATTAAGTTTTAGATGCTGCTACTGGTTCCAGAGCACGGTTTTGTTATTCTTGCTTTGTTTGTTTTGGCTTTTCAAGACAGGGCTTCTCTGTGTAGCCATGGCCGTCCTGGAGTTTGCCTCTGCCTCCTGAATGCTGGGGTTGAAGGTGTACACACCATAGCCAGCCTAGGTCATGTGTTGAGGCACAGCAAGTTCTGAGTAGCATTAACATTCAGGTCACAGTGCCACCACGACAGGACAGTGTTTCATTATTCTGGCCAACTAAGAGACTGAGAGAAGGGTCCTTAAGTTGAAGGTAAGAAACTGGAGTAGAAAAGAAGTGTTGTACCATTGGTCAGCGACAGGTATACGAACGAAACCTGTATGGAATAACAGTCTCTCATAACAAAGAGTTGTCACTTGGCTCCCTTAGACATTAGTGGAGCCCATTTCTCCTCAGAGAAATGGAAAAGGCTGAGATCCTATTATTTCTGCAAGTGCAAAAAACAAAATGGAATTTATGATCTCTTAACCAGAACCAGGCCCGTGCTCAAAAATGTGTGGTTAAAAATAGCTTAGAGAACAGCAGATTTAAATTAGCACACATTGAAAAGGGAGTATTAATAGAAACTTAAGATATTTATAGCAGTGACTCTCAGAGCCTGCAGGGCTCTGCCTCCACTGCCTTGGTGTCTATGCTGAATGTCGGAGTTGCAGCTTCGAAGATGTAGGCAGGGGAAAGGCTGTACCCATTGGTACAAACCTGGGCCTCATATAAGCCAACAGAAAGAGGACCCACAGGGCTATGTCCTACAGTCCAGCTTAAGAATAAGTGTTAGGGAGCTCTCTAGGTAAGACATGTGCAATCTAAATCTTTTTCTCTCTCTTTTCAATTACTTTTGTATGGAATTCTACCATTGATCATTGCTTCAACTTTATCATGAATACTAAAGTTGATAATTTACTTCCAGCATTTATTATAAGTGATCCTCTTTGAAGCATGTACAATGGTGGGAGGTTGTTCTCAGATAAAAAGGGCTTCATTCTTGTTGGGGAAATAAAAACCTGAACACAGGTAAAGAGAATAAGCGTTCATCTATTAACAACCAGAAGTAGTTTTGGCGCTGATTTGGTGCTAAAGAATTGTCTAAACTTGGGCTTTTTCATGTACCTAAGCCTGTTTCTCCAATTATAACACGGAGATCTTAGGAGGGCAATTGTGAGAGTCAGGTCATGGAAACAAAAGGGTGTTTTTATTTCTTTGCCTATATGGAGACTATTAACTTTCCAATACTGTCCTGCTATAGAGGAAGAAAAAAATGTATTTAATATAGGAACACTTCAACAAAGTAGGCAGCATCTGAACTAGGCTTCAAATTCATGCTTAGGGTAGTAAACCTATGACATCACTGAGCGACTGCGTTTATGCCAGGCCCTGGGCCAGGCGTGATGCACTAGTATATTGCCTAATGAGCTGCTTCAACACCACCTTCCTATGTTTGCTGATTCTTTCCATAAATACCTGAGATACAGGATGTTTGCTAGAGGAGCTAGACCCTCAAGCCTGTGCCCGTGTGCCTCATGGAGGACAGTCACCTGGAAGGGAGCAGCTCCCTAAGTAGGAGTCAACTAGCAGCTCAATCAGGTTGGGTCAGGCAGAGGCCAGAGCTCTGCAGTGGACGGTGCACAGAGAGGAGGCATGGGAGAGAGCTCTCGGCGATTTTACCGAAAGAATAATGCTGTCCAATACGGGATTTATTGATAGAAAAATCCAGCTTCATGCCTTGCTGCAGTGATTGAGACTAGTGTTTCCCTGGTGTAGGAGGGTCCTTCTGTATTTGGGTTGCTTTTATTGGTTAATAAAGAATCTGCCTTGGCCTTCTGATAGGGCAGGACTTAGATAGACAGGATAAAGAGAAGAGAATGCTGGGAAGGGGACAGAGCCAGAGAGAGCTGCCCGCCATGAAGCCTGCCAGGTCAGAGATGCTGAATCTTTCCCGGTAAGCCACGAC
>PVIU01012982.1:0-32189 GCA_004026605.1 Ondatra zibethicus | reverse complement strand
AGTATTTCAATGAATACAGTTTCCGTGTAATTATTTCGAGTACGCACTGGGAGCCGGGCGGGATAGAACAAGGGTCCCGGCGCCGGGAACACAGCCCGAGCCCCTCATTACAACATTTCCCCATCAGCTTTAGACTTGGAAACAATCTGGGGAAGAGGTAATTATATCAGAAAGCACAATGTCACACAAGACGCCCTGAGCTGAGGCCAAAGCAGGATGGATGCCTGTTGGTGTTTACAGAAAACCCTAGGTCAGCCTGACCTGGGAAAAAGCAGCAGCAAACCCAAAAGGTTAAGTTATTTCCACATAGTTCTTCAACAGGAAGGCACTGATGGGGAAGCAGGAAGGAAGTTTTTGAGAGTTCTGGCTGTGGGGTCTTTGTCTTGGTAGTATCAATGGACACCCAGCAACTATAATATTTTATTTAATAATATCACTCTATAATATTTTCTCATCAAATCTTCACATTTACATGAGTAGTTACTATTATCCCATTTGAATAGCAGATTATATAAAGTTATCAGAAGTCACAGTCATGACTTCTTTATCCTTCTTACAAGGTCTTTGCTGACTAAGATCCATCTCTGACCAATGGAGGCCTGCCTCAGACAGATCACACTTTTCTCAGAGATTACTGCAACTCTCTTGCCTGAAATCCCTAGTCCCAAAAAGAACAGAAAAAGGAGCTGGAAACAATAAATGATTATACTGATAAATAGTTTTATTTTAATTTTTTGATCCAAGCACCATTTTTGGGTTTAGTCTGTAATCTATCATTTATTGCATGATCCTTGATCCCTTGCAAATTCTTTGATGTAAAGGTCATGAAAAAGTATTATATACCCTGTTTATTCTAAAAGGTTGTGCTAAGAATCAGGTAAGTATACCTTAATATACAGGTTTCAAAATTACTATGAAATTTTATTTCACCCTTTCCCCTTTGAAATTCTTCAAATGGGCCTGGCAGTGGTGATGCATGCCTTTAATCCCAGCACTTGGGAGGCAGAGGCAGGTGGATCTCTGAGTTCAAGACCAGCCTGGTCTACAGAGCTAGTTCCAGGACAGGCTCCAAAGCCACAGAGAAACCCTGTCTCGAAAAAAAAAAAGAAAGAAATTCTTCAAATGGTTTGGATAAATGCAGATGTGAGATAGACGGTGTTCCCTACAATAATAAAGCACATGATTGATTCATTGAATCAGAATCCTGGGCTGCTGTAAATATTAACAGCCAGGTCTGCTTTACATTGTTATCTCATGTCAAGTGTCTCATGTGATGCTGACCAGATTCAGATGTCAAGAGAATGGTCCCTTCCCTTCCTGGCTTGGTGCTTTTGTGAGTGACTGAAATAGACAGGGCTTGATACTCTTGTCAGGAGACAAAGACACAATCCTGCTAGAGACAGAATGCAGGATTCGATGGCATTCCCTTATCTGAGGATCACTGGGGAGCATGAGCCCTACAACCATCCAGCGATGCAGTTTCCCCACACCCCAAATAAAGCTGATTCATTTTACTCAGGGTACACCATGGAGCCCTGCCAAATGCAAGCCGCAGAACATGTGCCAGGCTTTTCTGGAAGCCAGATCATCACTGCCATAGTCATTACAGCAAACAACAACAACAGTCTCTAGGTGCAAATTATCACACATAATAAACTTAATTTAAGAAACACTGCAGAGATCTTTAGTTGCATTTTAATTTACGAGGCACCCATTTATTGCACAAGCGTCCCGGGGCCATGCAAAGTGAAAACAAGACATTGGTGTAGAAGAGTGTACCATTCTAAATCCGTCTACCTGCTGCCCTGCCCCCCAAAGTGACAAGGAACACGACGAAGACTGTAAAGAACTATGGTCCACCATACTGTGACGTTACAAATTCCATTTTTACCTGGATCAGTAGCTATGGTTTAGATCTGAAATATCCCCCAAAAGTTCATGTGTTGAAGGCTGGTCCAGTGTAGCAGCGTTAAAAAAAAAAATAGTGCCCGTTGGGAGGCGACAAGATCATAAGGGTTTTCAGAGCTTAATGAGCCACCGCAAGGCAGCGGAGACTTCGGGAGTGGGGCCCAGCTGGAGGAGGCAGTGTGAGGATGCGCACCTGAAGGGTGGGATTTTTCCCTCCACTCTTTCTTCTCTCCCCTTAGCTTCCTGGCCACCGCTCTGCTCGACCACACACGTTGTAATGTCCTGTCTCACCACAAGGTCCAGAGTCAAGGGTGATCGTGGACTAAAATCTCTGAAACTGTGAGCCGGAATAAATCCTTTGATTTCATCTCTGCCATGTTCTGACTCATTCAGTGTCAGGGTCTAAGTAGGTTGAGTCCATTGTGATTCGTCCGCAGAAGGGCCGCGCTGGGAGGGCGCTGTTAAAAGGAATCAGGCTGGCATCACAGGGGGCACTTGACTGGGGTTCACAAGTAAAGCAGGCTCAGTCACTAATACCACAACAATCCGTGCCAGGGGTTCTCCCCAAATGCCCAGAAAGTGTTCTGACGGTGACAGAAAGATGACAGATGAGGATAACTATCAGCATCTGAGACCCCCTCAGTGATGGGACCGTCCTATACGACATTCCCCCTTGTCGGTTTTTAACACTCATGGCCCTTAGGAAGCGAGGACCGTTACCTTTATTTTACAGATGAACTAATTTAGTTGATAAAGTGGGTAAACATTTTTACTAAAATGAGTCATGTAGATATAAATGCCACTTGGATCGCAGGTTAGCTAGGTGGCCTTGAGCAAATCCCTCAGTTTTCCTGGGCTACAGATTCCTAATCCTAAAGAGAAGATAAACAAAGCTGCTCTCTTCGCTCAAATAATGTTGTCAGGGACAACATGATATACTGAAAATGAAAATATAAAGTGCCTATTAAAATGTTGTGTCTTGTTCCAACTTCACTGCAGTTGCTGGTAGGTAGAGACCACACAGTATCTTTTTTAATTCCTAAAATTAAGACTATATTGTGTATGCTGATGAAAAAATTATTTAGCCATCTTTTGACCCGTTAACGAAGTGCTCACTTCTGTACCAGGTGACATGTGTGAGCTTGTATACGAACCGTGAAATCTTAGACAGGAAGGACTCCATGAAAGGTATGGCGGTTAAATGAGCGCTTATGAGGTGTATGGTCACAAGAGTGGGAACTAACACAGCAGCAGTGGGGGTGAGCGCAGATGAGCCCAAGATGGTAGGCTCAGGACAGACAGCGGAGTGATGAGCCGGAGAGACCATGTTGTCAGGGGTGCAGACACCGATAGATTAAAGGATGTGGACTTCTGCTGCCGCAGCTCAGAAACAACAGAAAGGAGACCCCATGAAGGTGAGGCGGTCCGGAAAGCAGAGAGTGAGAGAGGGAGAGAAGGCCCTTTGTGCTTCAGCCCCTTGCATACACAAAGGCGGGGTAGGGCGCAAACTCTAGAAGGTTGGCTCCTACGCACCGCACACGTGGACCTCGAGCCGCGTTCTTATTTCGAAGGAGTGTCTTTTGACCAACTCTGAATGCCTCAGATCCAGGGCCGTCACTCAAAGGGAGGAAACTGGCACAGAAGTTAATCTGTTTCAGCTGCATGCTTCTCCCTTCTCCAGGAATAATGGGAGGCAACACTGGAAAAGGGAGCATCTGGCGGCAGTGAGGATCCATTTCTCCCAGGGCTGGGGCCGCTGGCTCATTCTTGGAAATCATAAACAATCAAGAATGGAGAATCGTTCTTTTCATCCCTTCTCACAGTATTATCCCAGCCACCCTGTCCCCTAACAATGGCACGGTTTGTGTTATGCCTTCCCTCCATCCCTCTCCTCTCTACCCTGCACAACGGAGATGCTATGCGCCAGGGGCCACAGAAGCTGTCATTCCTTATAGCTTCTGACAGTCTCCACGGGTCAGGAGGCTCCGTCCACAGGGGCTGTAGGCATGAAAGATCTAGTATTGATTAATAGGATGGGAAGGACCATGTTTCTCTCCAACCAGCAACAGATTTTAATGACTTCCCGAGGAAAGTGAGATTTAACCAATAACCAACATGGTTATTGGTTAGCACAATGTGCTTGGAAAATAGGCTGGAATGATTTCAAGAGCCTTAAAGATTTTCATTTCTCCTTTTATTCAATAATGCTATTTCCAACAACTGATTTTAAGGAGATAATTCAAAAGAAAGAAAAAGACATAAACATAAAAATCATTGTTGTAACACAGTTAGGGAGAAACAATATGTTTTTCCCTTCTGGGTATCCTCCTCTAACTTACCCCCAAGCTTTAGAATGCTTAGGATTGCGGAATTGACTCGGTCAGTAAAGTGCTTGTCCTATAAGCATAAAAATCTGAGCTCAGATTCCTGGCACCCATATAAAAAGTTAGATCTGGTATAACCCATAACAAGAGGTCCCTTGAGGTCACTGGCCAACCAGATTAGCTGAACTGATAAAACCCCAGGTTCAGTAAGAGACTTTTGTCTCAGAAAGAAAAGAACTGTTGGAGAGTGATCAGGAAGATACCTAATATTGACTTCTGGCCTTCACATATATCCAATCACACACATACAAATGCTACAAACATATCTCTCTCTCTCTCTTTCTCTCTCTCTCTCTCTCTCTCTCTCTCTCTCTCTCTCACACACACACACACACACACAATATTGATCTCTATGGCTCTTAAAAGAACCAGATATAACAAAAATTACAAACTTTTTCCCAATCTAAAGAAGACATACTATAAATCTAATTTACTTGTATGTTTAGCTGCACTTAGGAAAGGCCTATGTTGGCGATTTTATATTAATTTGTCAAGAAGCATTACTAAAATGCATGTTCAATGAACTCACCCATTCAGTACTCCAGTGAATTCTAGGCACTATGCTGAGGATAAAACAGCAACCAATACAGAGAAGGTCTGCGGTCTCGCAGAGATATCAAGTAGAAACAAGTGATCATAAGAAAGCATGGTCTTTGTTGTAATAAAGAGGGAAATGGTATTCTATGAAGGAGCTAGAAAGGCCAGAAGAAGATAAGATATTGACCCTAAGGATAACGTAAGAGAAGAATCCAGCTGCGGCTGGATTTGTGTTCCAGTCAGACCCTCTGTTGTGAGAAAAGCTCAAGAGCAAGCCTAGGATTACTTAAAATCAACCAGGAGACAGCTATGATCTTAGTGAAAACCCATGGTGGCGTAGACTGCAATACCTTGTCTGTATTGCTTGCTGTTTTATCCACAGCACAACGCCTAGAATTCAGTAGGGCACTGAATGCATAAGTGAGTCCATTTAACATAGGTTGTTCCTAAGTGCCACGAGGAGAGAGGAGATAACAGCCACAGTCAGTTCCCCAGCGGTGGCTGCACTGTGGAGGATGGCAAGCAAAGAACAATCTGGAGGCTTTTAGCTGAAATAAGCTGTGCTTCACATACAGGAAAGAAGATACAACCAGCACATGGGAGGTAGCCTTGAAAACGGGAGTGCACACGACCACCTCTGTATAAGGATTTACTAATCTTAGCAGAGTGCCAAGCAGAGTACAATGAGAGGAGCAGAGTTTTCCCTTATCCCCTTGACCAGGATGCTTTCCCATATTCCCCCATTCTTAGCTGATAGAACCAACTCTCATCTATGAGCCATTAAGCCTTCTGCCTTCCTGTTTCTGCTTGCTGTCATCACCCTATATTATACTGCTGATTAAATTAACCCTCTTGCCTCTCATATTGTAAATTTCTTAGAGGTAGGAACCATGTCCGGCATCTTTCTACTGCTAATCCATAGCAGCGTAAAGAGCTCAGCTGTGTGTTTACGAAGCATCTGGAGAGTGAATGCCTGTATTAAGAAGGTGAAACACAGATTATATAACTTTTAAAAGTAGTCCTCATTTTGCAAATATTATTCTCGAAAAGGGAGATTATACGTATGTTTTAATAAAAAATCCAGATTTGGACAACTTTTGAGAATGACTTCACTTGCATATGAAAGAAAAAGTACAATGTTTAAATATTTTAATTTTATTATTTGTGTATGTGTGTGTGTGTGTGTGCATGCGTGTGTGTACAAGTGTCTGTGTGTGTGTAACATACAAGTGTGTCCTGGGATGTATGGAGGTTAAAGGGCAACTTTTGAGGGCCAGTTCTCTCCTTACATCATGGGTTCCAGCACTGAACTCAGGTTTCTAGGCTTGTGTGGCAAGTGCCCTCATATCTAAACCACCTTGCCAGGCTAAAAGCTATATCTTAAGAATGTGACATCATTTCTGTGTGTTGCCAGTCTTTTGTCATGAGCATGCACTAGTAGATGTGACATTCTCAGCAGCCAGCTCTGCTTGCATAGGAGATGCTGCCTTTGGTAACAGCTTTCACGTAGGTTTTATTCCAAGATTGAGGACTAACTAGGGTTTGTTCACGGGGATGGTTCAACAGATAGGTCTGGTCCCTACTCACCAGTGAGATGATAATTTCAGACAACACTAAACTAGGATTGGATCAATGATAAATTTAAATACCAGAAAATCATAAGATTAAATGTTTATATTTCACTCAGACAGAAGATTAAGTACATTAGCGGAGAGAAGCAAATAAAAAAGGAATGTCAGAGAAGTATAGCAGAAAAATGAAGGGGTTGGAGCAAAAGCAAAGGCCTCAGGAGGACGGGAAAGGCAGCAGACACAGCCCGACGCAGCAGTCTTCCACCTTGGTAGTGGAAAAGAAACCCTGTAAAAGCAAAACGACACACTGGGTGCTGGGATAAATGGCACGGTCACCGTCTTTGTTAGGGTCCTATTGCTGAGAAGAGACACCATGGCCATGGCAAGCCTTATAAAGGAAAACATTTAACTGGGGTGGCAGCTTACAGTTCAGAGGTTTAGTCCATTATCCTCACGGCGGGAAGCAAGGCAGCATGCAGGCAGACATGGAGGAGGAGCTGAGAGTTCTTACATCTTGACCCGCGGACAACAGGAAGTGGCCTGAGACACTGGGCACAGCTTGAGCATGTATAAGACTTCAAAGCCCATGCCCACAGTGACCCCAACAAGGCCACACCTACCCTAACAAAGCCATACTTCCTAATAGTGCCACTCCCTATGAGCTTACTGGGGCCAATCACATTCAAACCATCACAGTCATTCATTATTTATTATAATTTTAGGCAAGATTTATTATTCCTATTTCCCAGGCAGTCTAACTAAAGTCCAAGGAAGTAGCATAATTTCACCAAAGTCTCATAACGAACAAATGTTTCCATAGTTGAAAGACTGTATACGGTCAAAAGTTCATTCCTAGATATAATTACTAGAAATAATGGTCTTTTTTTAAAATCTCTAGATGGAACTAGTTTAATTCAAATTCATCAGTTTGACGATGAGCTAGACTATCTTCTCTTACCTTAATGAAAACCGCTTGCTAAATTTTCAAGATTTTTGCAACCCAGAGGACTTTAAAATGATAATGTGCAACTTGCCACGGAGGGAATATTGATGCCATGGACGTTAGTAAATGCTTCAAATCAGAGGCTGCTGTTACTCGTCCCCCCCATAACCCAGTGCTAAATAAATACTGGCATCCTTCTGCCCGACAGCCTTAGAGACGAAAAGGGACGGCTCCCGTCTTGTCAAGTTCTACCTATTGGTTCTAGCTGTGATGAAGAAAGGTTGTTGAGCAGGGTTTGGAGACGTCATGTGTGGTTATCGTTAATAATGCACCAGAAGGTGTTTATGACGTTGTGCACATGATTCCAATACTTAGAAGCTAAGACAGAGGAATCAAAGTTTAAGGCCAGCATGGGCAACTAAGTGAGACTCTGATCAAAATAACAAAATGAAAACCAAAATCTTCCCAGACTAAGAAGGGATGAGGGGAAAGTGTCTTCACTTATACCACGTCCATATTCCCTAACATACCCTAATTTACAGATGAACTAAAAGCCCCATGGAAGGAAAGTAACCTCCCCGAAGCCAGAGTTCAGTAGTTGTGGGGCTCAGGCTGAAGTGGTCCGGTGATCTTGAGCACTAGGAGAGTACACAGACCATGGAGTTGAACCTCTCCTTGATGTAACAGCATCGAAGAATGCAGCTAAAGGAATACGAAGACAGCACAGAACAAACGGGGTGAGCCTTTGGCTCTTGGTTTACCATGTTTCTGTCTATTCTCTGATATGCCTGCCTCCTGGCTACAGAAACCACTACCAACCTGAAGTGTGACGCGTCTAAGAATCTTACACAACTCGGCAATACCCCGATAGCTATTACATTGTAAATGATTAAATCACAAGACACAGAGATTATACTGTCAGGGCGATTTCATCAGAAAACACTATGTTAATGATAACCACCGATAATTCAGGCACAGTGAAAATCCGACAACATTTATTAGAAATATACTACCCCCAAAGCATGTTTTGTTCACGTAACATTTCTTTCCTTAAAAATGTTTGCTAAATTAAAAAAGTCAGGGTGTGGGAGATGTACACACATGTTCCTGCCCGGAGGTCAAAAGGCAGCTTCCAGGACTCATTTCCCTCCTACTCTGTGTGATGCCCAGGAACCAGATCCACGTTGTCAAGTTAGGTGGCCAGTGCTTTTATCCACTGAGCCAGCTAGTCAGCCTGATTTTTCCTTTGTTTTTTTTTAAATCTTTTCTCATTTTACATACCAATTCCAGTTCCCCCCTCCTCCTACTCCCCCACCTTTCTCCCCACCCTATCTTCCATCAACTTCTTGGAGAGGGTAAGGCTTCCCATGTTCTAGAACATTTGAGGTGCGTGGGGGGGTACTCATTAGCACGTGCAGGCCAGAAGAGGGCGCTAGACTTGGAGCTACAGATGGCTGTGAGCCACCTGATGTTGAATGCTGGGAATTCAACTAGGGTCCCCTGGAAGAAGAATAGCTATTGTTATATAGAGATCTCCCCATGTTATCCAAGTTGTCCCCAAACGGCTGGAAAGTAGCCCTTTCTGCCTTAGCCTCCTGAGTAACTGAGACCACTGGAGTGGGCTACCATATCTAACTTAAATACATTTTGTTTTATAAAGACACAGTCTCAAGTAGCAGAGGACGACACTGTACTTTGGATCTTCCTGCTGTTACCTCTGCAGTGCTGATATTATAGGCATAAACTACGCTAGCTAACTTATGTGGTACTGGGGACCTCACCTTGCAGGCCAGGCAAATGTACCATCAACCAAGCCACATACCCACTCCTAAGCACTGTTTTGCGAGAGAAAATTGTTTAAAAAGCAACAGTGGGAAGGTAGTAGAGGGGAGATGGCCTAGCAGTTAAAAGTGCGTATTGTTCTTGCAAAGAACCTGAGTCCAGGTCCTAGCGCCCACGGCTGGCAGCTCACCACTGCCTGTAATTGCCACCACCCTACTCGCCACACACACAAAATGAAAAAAATGTAAAAATAAATCTTTAAAAAAATGAATCAATAGAAACAAGCAACAGGATGCGGGAACACATGCTTGCAGTCCCAGAACTGAGGAGGATGAGACAAGGATTGCAGATTCAAGGTTAGCCTAGGATATATAGTGAGATCTTGTCTCCAAAGCCACCCAAAAGAAAATAAAAAGATGTATATAGAATGGTAAAGGTTAACAAGTTTCTGCCACCTTTACCCCAGCGTTCTGCTCTGTTTTGTAGAGATAATCACTGCCATGAGTTTCCTGTGTCTCTTTCTGAGATATCTGATGTGTATAACTAAATAGATACCCTGTTTCCCACTATCTATCACATGCATCTTGTTTTGTTTCCATTTAAATAATGTCTTGGAGGTTATTCAGTATCAGTATCCTAAGAACATATTTGTTACTTTCGTGGATGACAGAGTGTTACAGCTTCACTGTCACATAAATGTCTCACTTAAAGTTGTATCACAGCTTGATACTAGAAGTAAACATCATTCAAAGGAGAAGCTAAAGAAAGCTCTCACTGACAGACTTGGCATGTAGCTGAGTATGATCTTGAACTTCTAATCTTCCTGCTTCTTGTGTCCAAGTGCTGGGATTTTTAGAAGTGAGCCACCAGCCTTAGTTTAATAGGATTTATTTTAATGCTTACATGGATTTCCTTCAAGAAGGAAACAATATTTAAAGATCCTGTCAATAAAAAGATTAAACAAGCATATAACATATCTGTGAATAAAGAGCAAGTAATTCAAATTATGGTCATGAGAGCATTGTGAAGGGCTTTCCTGTAGGAATAACCAACTTAAAGTTATCTCTAGCCTATGATGTGGCTTTGTGTGTATGTGTTTGTGTGTGTGCACCTGAGTGTGTACATAGAGGCTAGAGGTCAATGTTAGGTGTCTTCTTCAACAGCTCCCCAGTCCCCACCCCCTTTTAAAGACAGGTTTACCCCCAAAACGGGAGCTTGCTGATTTTGCTTAGTTGGGGTTTCTATTGAAGAGACACCATGAACATGGCAACTCTTATAAAGAAAAGTATTTAACTAGGGATGGCTTATGGTTCAGGGGTTTGGTCCATTATCATCATGACGGGTGGCATGCAGGCAGACATGATGCCAGAGAAGGAGCTGAGAATTCTACATCTTGATCCACAGGTAGCAGAAGGAGTCTGTGTTTACAAGAGGCTTAGCTTGAGCAAAGGACACCTCAAAGCCTGCCCTACAGCTACGCACTTCCCCCAATAAGGCCAAGCCTATTCTAACAAGGCCACACCTCCTAATAGCGTCACTCCCTGAGTTTATGGGGGGGTCAAACTACAATACATATCGTTCATTTGCGTTCCTGACCGTCTTTCTCTTAGCATCTATTGTTTTTTTTTAAGATTTATTTACTTTTATGAATGTGAGTGGTTTGTCAACAAGTACCACATGTATCTGTATACCACATGCTTGCCTGGTGCCCAGAGACGCCATTGGGTCCTCAGAACTGGAGTTACAGACAGTTGTGAGCCACCATGTAGGTGCTGGGAGCAGAGACCAGTCTGTTGTACTGCTTCTTGAAATTTTTGGTAAGTAAGACGGGTCAATATGCATTATAGACTAGCTCACTTACCTTGTACTCTGCTCTCCTTCTAGTGAAAAATTTGGAAAACTAACCCAGGTGTGATGGTGTATGCCTGTAATCCAAAAAAGTTTGGGAGACGGAGGTATGAGGACCAGGAGGTCAAGTCCAGCTTCTTCTACACAGAAAGTTCAAAACCAGCCTGGGCTACATGAAACACACACACACACCTATTTCACATCTATCTATGGTGCTTATGAACCATGACAACAGCAATCCTGGCAAGGTATGCTGAAAGCTGCAATCCTGGCACACATACCTTTGTGGTGACCAACAGCTGTCTAATTTGGCCTACTCGACTACAGGGAAATCATGACTGGTACCTGGGGCTAGTGAGATCGTGGATAATCTACTACCACAACTTTACTAGGCCAGGATAATCTCAAATCATATTAATAGAGAAAATACCACAGAAGGGGGGCATCTGGATGGTCCCACCTACAGACAAAGAGCCACCGGTAACTGAAGATGCTGGGAGAAGCAGAATCAGCCTCTCCCAGGGATGAGCCCCTTAATTTGTTAGTCAATACAAATTGGTCAGTCCTGAAACCATATACACACAAGCTACATTTAATGGACACAGGTGTGGTGTGTGTGTGTGTGTGTGTGTGTGTGTGTGTGTGTCTGTAATAATAAGAATCAAAGAAAAAGAAGCCATCAATTTGAGATGGAGTGGGAGGAGAGGAAGGGCTGGAAGGAGAAAGGGAATATAAAGCATAATAAATAAATAAATAAAATAAAGCAAATAAATAAGTGAAATAAAGAAAGAGAAGTGATATAATTATATTTTAATTTAAAAATTAAAATAACTATAAAACAACACCCACACAATAAATAAAAAGGACAGAAAGAAATTAATTCTGGAAAAACTAAGATTCATTTTCCTCAATTTACTTTTGGTCAATGTGCCAATTATTTCCTTTATATAAAACTTGTAAGAGAGGAAGTGAAGCAAAGGCCATTTCTTGCCTCTTTTGGCTGTTTCTTGTTTCTGCTGAAGGGTGTCCTGAAGCCTTCCGTATGTCCTCAGTGTCATGGAGAAGCTTCACTGGTAGCTTCCAGTCCCAAGAGCAGAGCTATGGCATTAGCAGGAGGCTGAACCGATCCATCCCAGTGGTGTTCTGGGAGCTCTTTCACGGGGTTTAGACCGGAGTTCACAGACTCGGCTCTTCGGACCATTCAGTAAGCCCTCAATGTCTAGTGTTAACTCCTCGCTTATTTAAAGTACTTGCTGTGGTTTCCGTCCCCTGCACTGATCCTTGAGTATAAAAATGAAGAAGTCAGTCTGACTGATGGGAGAAGAAGGGTACAAAGATTTACATTTTGGGGCTTCTCACTCCAAATACCTAGTGTGTACCAAGTAAGTGCTGAAGTCTTCTACTTTGTCCTGAGTGCTGGGCTAAGGTCTGAGATAGGGTAGGCAGCCACGTTAGCAAAGGGAGCAAATGGTCAAGATGAGAGACCAGCTGACAGGGCAGCTCTGAAGAGAAGAGCAAGGGCTGGAACCAGGCAGTAGCTGCTGTGTATCTTGATTTTACGCACGACATGTCCATTTATATCACCTCATTTCATAATCATCTTCCTTCCCCCATTTCTGCTGCTTTCCATGTGTGGCAGGCGCTTTGCATGTATTTTTTTCTTTTAAATTTTGGAACATCTTATGAAGTCAGAACTGTGATTAGACTCTTACTTTGCCTGATAGTTGAGGCCTCATAACTGTTACAGAGAAGGCCTGTATTTCGACACTTATTTCTCATCTAAATTGTTCACTCTTAAGGGATAATAAAGTCAGAATTTCAGTTCAAGAAACAGTGCATATTTTTTATAAACAAACTTATCTTTAAGCTTTTGTACATGTATATACTGTGTGTTAAGCATATTTACCCTCAGACCCTCATCTTCCTTTTCCACCCCTTCCCCAAGAGTCCCCTTTGCTCACTTTAAAAGTTTACTTTCATGTCATATTAATATACATAATTTTATGTATCTCCATAAAAACCTAGAAACCACAATGAGAGAACATGTCTTTCTAAGATGGATTTAATTCACTTAATATTATTTTCCTCTGCAAATATTTTCCTGAAAATAACATGAATTCATTTTTCTCCATGGCTGAAAAAGTCTCATTGTGCATATATACCACACTTTAACTACCCATTGCTTTGTCACTGGATGCCTAGGTTGGCTCCATAATTTAGCTCTTGTGAATAGCGTTGCAATAAACAATGTGTTAAGTATCTTTGTGATATGTTGACTTGGGTAAATATGTCACAGTGGGACAGCTGGATCCGGTGGCAGATCGATCTCCTTGTTTGTAAATCTCCATTCTGAGTTCCATAATGGCTGGGCTAGTTTGTATTCTCACCAGCCATGTATGCAGGCTCCCTGTGCACCAAAGCATGTTTAAACATCACGCCAACATAAGGAGCTGTTATGCTAACCACAAGAAACCTCTCTTCTATATGTAAAGACTCAAGGTAAGAAGGGAGTGTCCGTGCAGTTCTAAAGAGACTTTGGGATCCTAGGGTACTTTAAAGCAGACCGAACTCACAATGGACAAAGAGATGGGGGCAGTGGCAAAGAGGGAAATCTAGTGGCTGCCACCACAGCCTCCTTACTGAGACAGCTCTGTATCTCTACACCATTGTTTACAGCTCCTAGGACACCATCCGGACCTCATAAATGAAAGTGTCCATTGGGAAGTGGAAAACACATACACACACATGCCCCCTTCCACACACAAAAGCACGTTTGTGTCAGGGAGCCTCAGAGGCTGACACACACTGAGGAACCCGCCTCTCCCTCCCTGTCTAGAAAGGCAGCTTTTCTGGTGTTCCACAAAGGAGAGAGGCTGTGGCAGAGAAGAGAGCAAGCCTTCTCCAAAACTGCTGACTTGATTCATCCCCAAACGGACACAATGTGGAGAGGAAAACTTCAGGAAATGGGTAGATTATGTCCAAGAAAAGATTTCCTGCAAGCAGTTAACAGGAAGCTAACATGAAAAGCAGTACTAAAAATACACAGGCGATTGGAAACCAGCAGCAAGGGCCTGACATTTCAAGAAGCGACTCAGGAAGTGACCAGGCTTCCCTGCACTCTCTTCTCATGAGGTCAACTTAACATGGCTTACTCACCTAGAAGAAGCTGACTGGGGACCCTGAGTGTGGTTTAAACTTCACCTGAGGCTTTATCAACCCTTGGCGTGTTTTAGGCTACTTATGGGAGTTATTACAGCCCAGAGAGAAGATTAAGAGTCTCAGTTCTCACACATACTTCAGCTCACATGAAGAGAGGCATGAACCAGCAGAACAAACAGTGCCCGTGCCACCTGAACATGGGCTCTGGACCAGTGAGCCTCACCTCTGAAGCAGCTAAGACTTCAGTCAATGGAAAACGGGCCTAGAAGGGACAGTGAAGGGCAGAATATCTATCTGCACTCAGAGGTCTGTGTATAGGGAAACTAAACTGTGACATCAGTAGGCCAAAGAGGAGCTTTTAGAAGTGGTTATTTGTAAATTTTGAGAAAGAACCTTTGAGGGTGATTAGAGGCAGATGCTTGACGAAGCACTAATTTAAAGACAGAGTTGGTTTTCAGAGCTTTCCCCTCCTCTTATATCTACAAAGTCCAAATTTTTTGCTAAGTGTTTACTGAACTCCAATATCTGTAATTTCTCTACAACACTGAGCACAATTTAAAAGGGAAGACAGGGCAGGGGGGGGGGACAATGCTGGACTTCATTTCCGAGTTGGCCAGGAACTGTGGAGTGCTCAGCTGTCCTCAGCACCCACCTACCCGCTCACCCAGGCCAAAGGCACAATTCCTGACCTTGTATTTGCAGTTTGTACAGCTGAAAGTTCTGGTTCCCAGGTACAAAGGGAAAGTTTACTGCAAACATGGCAAGTCCTTCTTCCAAGATTAAAATGAATAATTTGAGAGCGAAGATCTTTCAGCAGTATATTTTTTTTATGCCCCAATAGGAGCCAGATGTGACGGCATACTGGCAAACGAAATGTAGGTGGTCCTGTGTGATTAGAGTCTAGCAAGAACACAATGCTTTTCACAGTGGGTGATCTTTCTCTTGCTGGACACTTTGTTGCTGTTGCTCTTTGCTCACTTCTTGGCAGCATCCGAGGCAGCTGAGCACTCCTTTCCTAAGGGCTTCTTCCGAACCGGTTTAATGGTGTGGTATTACAATTTTCTGCGACTCTGCGGTCAGTCTTCACGCGGACCTTTTAACGTCTGCAGCCCCTGAGATTTCACCCTCCTGTCTTACTCCCCACACTCTTGGTGGTTTAGAGTGTGCCCTCCTGGCACTTAGATTCCAGGCTGCACTTCAGAAGCTGGTGGGCAAACATGAGTCAAGTTAACATCCTCGCTTTAATTTGTCAGAGTGGAAGGTCGATTCACTCGTACCCAAAGCCCTGGCAAACTGCTTTTCGATATAAATAATAGAATTTTGCATTTTGTCTATGAATATCTGTCTTAATTAGGGTTTCTATTGCTGTGATAAAAAACCATGATCCAAAGTAACTTGGTGGGGGGGAGTTTATTTCAGCTTATAGCTTGTAGTTCTCCATCCACAGAAGCCATGGCAGATGCTGACGCTGATACAGAGGCCATGGAAGAGTGCTAATTACAGTCTTGATCACCTTGGCTTGCTCAGGACTACCAGCGCAAGGATAGCACTGCCCACAGTGAGCAGGGTCCTTTCACACCAATCATCAATCAAGAAGAGGAACCACAGATCAATTTGGTGGGGATGGGATATTTTCTCAATTGAGGTTCTCTCTCCCCAAATGATTCTGATTTGTGCCCAGCTGACATAAAACTAGTTAGCACAAAGTCTATGTGTTATTTATTTTAGATCTTGGAAATATGAATACCATAACTGGCATTTCATTTGCTAAATTTAAACAGCAAACATCATCAAACAATGAGAAATCAATAAGAATAAAAAGTATGAGAAAATTAAGTGGCCAAATGTTGAATGGCAATCCTAGTGTGCAAGCAAATAGATAATAAAACAAATTAGCTGGATTAATGATGAAACTGATACATATTGAAACATAATATATTAGCAACTAGTTTTCTATTTTTATTACTTATTTACTTTAGTTTTTTGAGACAGAGTTTCTCTGTGTAGTCCTGGTTGCTCTGGAACTATGTAGATAAGGCTGGCCTCAAACTCAGAGATCTCCCTGCTTCTGCTTTCTGAGTAATGGGGTTAAAGGTGTGTACCACCATGCCTGGCTTCTTCTGTTTTTAAAAACTCGAGGTCATGGAAAAGAGAGGAAAAACGCGATTCAACTGTTCAGAAATATGGTTATGATTTCTCTGATATCTCTACTTCACGGTGGAATTTGGATGACTAGACCTAGAAAGGAACAGGGCAGAGAAAATCTGGGCTGGTCCCACTAGTTTCTTTTACTAAATGACTGTTCTAAACATTCACCTGACACCTCTGGGTTCCAAGATCTCTAACACAGTCTATTCTTACCATCTGGTCTGGTCTCAGGGAAAGACTATATAAACATTTATAACTCAGTGTAGATCCAGTCAATGGGTATAACACCCTCCCCCAATATGATCTGACATTTGAGTCTCCAGAAAGAACCGGAACAGGTAGAGTCAGCAGAAGGCACAGAGACACTACTTTATACGGGTTTTTCTGCAACAGGCTCAGAGTTGGCAGCTAAGTCAGTCAGTAAGATCTAATTCAGAAGCCCTGAAATACAATAAAAACAGGAAATGCACCTCATTTTCTCCCTTAGGGTGAATGCACCTCATCTTCTCCCTTAGGGCGTCAGTGCAGAAGTTGGGAAAAGAACAGCAGCTACAAGCAGAAGAAACTCCCCTCTGACACCAAAAGCATCATTTTAATTACACCCCACCTTTCCTCTAAGCCTCATTCCGGCTAACAGTATAAGAAGCAGAAATATTCTGTCAAATGTCGGAGGGAATTCCTACATTCTGTAAGCTACAGATCCTACAGCTAAGGTTCTTCAAACCTACCTAAGAAGACGTGTGTCTTTTTAAAATAGAAACCAGGAAATAAACAGTGTATGTCAGAGGTTCAGCTGAATGAGCAATTGCTGTGATTCTGGGTGGTCTAGAAAAGCTGTGTAAGCAACAGACCTGGGACCAGGCCAGTCAACACGACGGCTTTGCTATCGTGGGCGACCTTTCTTCTCTAGAGCCATCATCAAGGAACTTTTAAACCTACGATAACAACAATAACTACCAACAAACTACTTGCATGAGTATATAAAAGTACTTCATGAAGTACAAAATGTTAAATACGTATCACTTCAATTTTCTAGAGAACACAATGGGGGGGGAGGGGTTGCCTGTCTCCTTTACCATCATGAAAACATCTAACATCAGTTGGGTGCTGCAGCTGATTCTGAGCTGTTGGTTGGATAACATAACACCATACAACCCTCTTCTACTTTGCTTTCATCACAGGATATAGAGAGGCAGAGTATTTACTTTCCCGTTCTCTCTGTTAACATGTCACTGTCCTGGCTAATAAGTTACTAACACAAATCTCCTAGGGGAAACGTATGGATTTCTTTGTACCATGAGGCTGAAAACTAGTACACTGGATGGGAGGATGGATTAGGTATCCTTGGTTAAAGCTAGTAAACCTAAGAGAGCAACTGCTTGTTACAGATTTTATGTGAAAAGAATGAGCTATTTGTTGAAACCACTGTCAATCGGCCTTTCTGTTCCATAAACTGAAAATATTCTTGAAGTAAATGTTTATCATGTGTTTACTTGGGGTCATAAAGTAAGGAGGTGGCAGAAACAGATCTCAAGCCCATGTCTGACAGATCTAAAGCCCCGACTTAACTGCTACACTAACAAGCAGTTACTGTGTACAATGACTACCAAGGCTGTCTCGTGTTGACCAGGCTATGACTGCCTTGACTAGGCAATCTGACGACATTTGCATCATCCTAGGTACATTATAGTAGCATCATCAACAATAGCACTGAATCTAGTGGGGCAAAGGAACTCAACTTATTATTTATAGTCATCTCCTGATTCTTTTCTTGATTTATGACCTTCTTTTCATCGCAATTTTCTCCACATTTGAATTTTTAATATTTGTTGACAGGAAGTTTTCCTTTTTTGTACCAGTTTGGAGATTAAAGATTGTCACACAAGTCCAAGTCCTGCTCTTATTGTCTATTAAGTAGACCAGAGCCACATCGAAAGACTAAGCATCTGATAACGCATTTAAAGACAAACAGCAGACTATTTCTAGATGGTCACTTACCCTTACAATAGAGCAAAATGGAAGGCTATTTGGAACTATTCCTCAGTGGGAACCACACTGATCTGATTGTGGCAGTGGCCAGCTGGTGGCAGTTGTTGGGTTGCTCAGGGCTCACTCTCCAGGGAAATGTATTCTTCTGTGATCAGGACTGGCCATTACATAGGAGGCTGTCGTGGGAAACTTGGCATCGGTTCTATGTGGACCCCTAAGAGCAGACATCCCTTATGCAATGCTGATGGGTCATCTCCCTCAGTCAATTAGCTAATTGCCTGAAACCACCCCTTGTAGATCAAGAAAAACTGTCTTCTAAATGAACTTGGTTCATTCAGAAAGCAAAAGCCTTTTTGTACCCTTTTGACAACTTTATCCAATCCTGAAGCCCCTGCGGCTGCACAAAATTCTGAAAAAGTGCATCACCAACTACAGTGAACAAATCTCTCTGACTTTACAGCGTATTTTTTAAAAAAGAGGAATTTTTTTTTAATGTAGCTTCCTGGATACACCAGGTGTGAAATGGTAAATAAAAGAGTAAGCGGTTCCACTGACTGTCTTTGGCCGCTCCCTTGGAAGCTCGGCACACTGAGGTCATTCCTGGTGCTTTCTCTTTCGCTGAACAAACTGGGTCTTGCTGGAAACACCTTTAGCACGACTGTCCCATTCTAATCAAACACAGAGCTGATCCTAATAACTCAGGCTGCCTAGGAGATGGGGGGGCTAGCCACTCTCCCCCTGGTATAAGCAGTGAGTGCCCCATTTCTGTAGCTAATACTGAAAACTGGAGACAACCGTTGTCTCCAGCCTACTGAGGTGCACTGAGTGACCCAGCATCTTTACAGATACCTTTGCTCTCTGCCTCTTGCTAGCATTTAGTTTCTTGCTTCCAAGTACAGGGCTGGTTCTGTGCCGTTTCCCTTCCTACTTAGAACTCTTTCTTTAAAGGTCTCATGTCCCACAAAAAATGCACATGTGGAGGGAATACTGCATCTTTCACATCTGGAAACACTGGAAATGCTTTATTGAGGGGTGATGTAATTACTAAGTAAAGGTCAGATAGGATTTTAATAAGCAGACACCGAGGAAAGACTGCATGAGAGTCTCCAGGAAGGGGAAAAGGGTACTTGTCACGTGACAGACACCACTCTAAGTGCGCCTACGTAAATCCACACCTACCCCTTACCATCAGTGACTCTAGAAAAGACAAGTGTTGTGAGTATTTTCTCAAGGCCTTTAACCGGTGTACAACATTTGCCCCAGTTCACAGAATGAAGGAGAGGGAAAGCTAGGTTCAAGTCCCAATTCAAATTCTCTCTCTTCCTGTTGCGCTGGTGAGCGCGAGCAGGGAAGCAGGGAAGGACGAAGCTTATTTAAGAACTAGGAGCCAAGCCCGTGGGTGGGAATTTATGTGGCACACTTTAAGGACCTGTTCTGTGGAGTTAGCATTTAAAGAAAAGAGCTCTGTGAGACAGATCTCAATGGTGACATGAGATATAACCAGCAAAGCTGGTGCTGTTTTGCTCATGTGAATCAAAATTGGAATAAAGTTATACCTCTTAAGAAGCAATCATCAGGGGCGGGGCAGTGGTGGCACACACCTTTAATTCTAGCACTGGGGGGGGGCAGAGGCAGGTGGGATCTCTGTGAGTTCGAGACCAGCCTAGTTTATGAAGCGAGTTCCAGGACAGGCTCCATAGAGAAACGCTACACAGAGAAACCCTCCCCCCCCAAAAGTAACCATCATCAGTCCTGGAGCTGATGACCCCAGCTGAGCACTATTCCAGTTGTTTCTTTTATCACACCCGCTTGAGGGAATAAATAGTAGAGTCTCCACACTTAGACTCCAGTGTGTCCGTGTCCCAACGTTATTCCAGGAGACGACCTGAATGCTTCTTGCCTTACCTACATGTAAGGCTACGCTGATTCTTCAAATGAATCTCATGGTCATTCTCCATTTATCAACTCAAGCCCCTTTCTTCTCTTCCCACAGTTCCTAAGTTCAGACCTAGCACACAACGGTAAGAGTTTACTGGGAGAAAGGAGCATGACAGGCGTTCGATAAGCATTTGTCACATAAGTAAATGGAGCAGATGCTTGTGTTAGAAGTAGAGGAGAGGTGATGGCGCACGCATGTGAAGATGATAGATACACACTGGAGCCTCCAGTTAGCTTGAGGCCATCTTAGATACCAGACATGGAAACCTGACTTCATTTTCTAGGCAACAAGAAAGACAGTTTCTGGATGCTGGGTACTGAGTAAGAAAAAGTGAGCCCTAACAGACAAGATTGTGAGAGGATAAGGGGTTTCCAAAAAGCAAAGAGGCAGAAGGAGAGATGGGAAACAGAATCCTTGGATTTCTTCCATGAAACACTTCGGCTTTGTCTGACGACACCAAAGGTCTTTCTCATCTTTTTCTTTCACTCTGCACTTAGTGCTACTCTCCTCTCTATGGGTCTTCTAACCTCAAGCACTGCTCAACATTGCTGGTTCAAGTTGTCATCTGACTGGAGCAGCACAATGTCAAAGAGCCCTAGACCGTCTAAAGTGTCTTAGGAAACACTTCCTTCGCCATATCCACTCCCAGCCTTGGCGAAGGGAGAAAGGAGTCAGGCGTAACTTGTTCTTGTTCCTGAAGACTTTGCCTAACAAATTCCGGCTAGACCAAAAAAACGAAGGAAAGGATTTTTTTTTCTGCCTTCTCTAGTGACGTACTGTAAAAACCAGAGATTAACTACCCTTATCTGGCACATCCAAATACCTCTATACTCAGGGAAACTAATTACAATTTTCCTGGGTTTTGCTTATTGCTCTAGGGAATGCTCTCAGCTGAGGTGCACTGACACCATCTTGGGGGTTGACACCATCTTGGGGGTTGACACCATCTTGGGGGTTGACACCACCTTGGGGGATGCTTAGGCTAATCCTCACACCCCCAGGCAACTCTCCAACTGTGTGAAAATTATGCTTATCCTTCAAGCCCTGCCTTAAATGACACCTCAGCTGGAGCATCACAGTTGATTCTGTAAGTAGGATGCAAGCCTGCCCTCATAGAATCTTTCCGATACTGTGCCTATGTGTCTTAGCACATATCATAAAGAGATGGTAGAACAGTTTCTCATCTCCTATTCTATTCCATTAAGAAAAAAATCATCTTGAGGCCAGGGTTTCTGTCATTGAGATATTTCCCACAGTTTTTAGAGTAGCCCACCTAATCTGTTCAATGAGAGGGTTCTCAAGCTGTCACCGATGCGAACTATTGATAATGATGCCTTAGCAAAGTTCTTCGGGGCATCATTATCCTAATCTTAAAAATAAGAAAACGAAAGCTCAGCCCTGCCCAGTGATGCAGAAAAGAGGTTCTGCTTTCCAAACAGAAGTCGGTTAATGGTGTGTCCATTAATGGGTTCGGGTGTGAAGTGTGGGCTTCTTGGGTCATTGTCCCTGTCTCTTATTGAACACTCCACAGAAAACAGACCAGTCTCCAGGGCAAGGAGTATAGAGGAGCAGCCCATCAATATTTATATCAAGAGCCTTAAGGAACTAGGGTTGGTTAGTTCTTGCTGGCCAAGCTTGATGATCCAAGTTCAATCCTCAGAAACCACACCATGGTGAGAACCAGATCTTCAAAGTTGTGCTCTGGTCTGTGCACACTCAGTGCACACACACGAACAGAATTTAAAGAGAAGTCAACACAATTTAATAAATCTATTTCTAGAGATATATCTTGGGGGACTATTTAGAGATATAGACAGTCTTATATATGTGAGGATTACCACCATACAACTGTGTAAAATAGTGAAGAAATAGTCAAATCATCCATTTCCCAGTTCAAAGATTAAAAATATAGCTGTGCTAAAATTTCAAAGAAAAGGCAAAGTAATGAAAGAAAAAATAAAGCAATTATTATATTTAGGGTAGAAAGAAGAACAAGAAAAGACTAAAAATTCTTAGCATTTTACAAAGATTGAAATGTATGGTAATATACTAACAGGTGCATAAACTATAGATTACTCCAACATCCATGTACCAACCCAAGTGAAGGAAACAAGGCTGAGGAAAATGGGGATAGACGGCCGTGTCTGGGGCCTGGGGATATGCCAGGCTGGGGCACATGGCAACATGGCTAGAGAGAAACAGAACAGATAGCACAAAAGCGATTTCAAAATTTTCTAGTAGGGTTTTACGTCTTGAAATCAGAATAGAAACTATAAGGGTTTAACAAATGTATCAAAAGGAGAGTCGTTCTGACATACAAATGGTATTGATCAGACACTAAAAGATCTTCGTCACAGGTAAATTCACACATTTCTTTCTTTAGTCATGAAGCAAAAAGGACATTAGAAACTCCAGAAAA
The DNA here is from genome assembly GCA_004026605.1 of Ondatra zibethicus. Taxonomy (NCBI): domain Eukaryota; kingdom Metazoa; phylum Chordata; class Mammalia; order Rodentia; family Cricetidae; genus Ondatra; species Ondatra zibethicus. The sequence continues at coordinate 9,562 of PVIU01012982.1, read as the reverse complement.
ACAAGGTATGTAAATACAATACTTAAGACCTACTTATTCTAGAAATATGAATATAATTATTGCTGGCCCATATGATTTATGACTTAGGATAGGAACTGATTTCCTCATTTTACTTCTTGGAGTCAAAATACTCTGTACACAGTTATGGAAGGGGCCAAATTTCAGGTATAAATGGAAGTCTGCGTAAGACGAATCTAACTAATGATTCAATAATACTCATCTTACCTAAGAATGCCTTGGTGGCATGATGAAAGTCACACTGCAGCCAGTAAACTACCCTCAGAATTTATAATAAGTATTTCTAAGTTTATAACGTTAAGAGAAATTAACTGAACCCAAAGTAATGAAGATATTAGGAAAGCTGCCGCCAGGGTGATGCACGGTGAAGCAATTTGTTTACTGAGCATCCACCAGGCATTTGGCACTGTGCCAGGCATTTAAATCTAGCAAGATTGATAAAGTAGTACTATTATGTCAGTACAGATGGAGAAATAGGCTCAGGAGGCTTAAGGGCCCTTAAAACTTCACCCAGATGGAAAATGGCAGATTTGGATTTAGTGATGGGTCTTGAGTTAGAACAGATCTCTTTAAAGACAGTAATAATATTTCCTCCACTGCTTAGAGCCTCCTCATCCCTGCCCCCCCTCCGCCCCCCGCAGCCTAGGACAGGATGGAAGGTCATCTCTAGATAGGAGTGGGCTATCCCCTCACGTATGAGGTTTCTGTCGTCTTTTTCAAAGGGGTCTTGAAGAGCTGTGGGTGGGATACACCTCTGCTTGCGGAGCAAAGGAGAATTCTCTTCCTTGGCTCTAGCATCTGCTGGTATTTTGCTAATTCTTAGCTTCTCCAAGATTCCCCACCCACTGTTTTCCCAGAGTCAAAAGCCAAAATATCTTGGCTGAAAGGGTGATGGATCACAGATGACAGAGGTTCAAGAAAAAAAGTCTGTAATGCATTTCTCTTTTAAAGGCCAAAACCTATCACACACTTCTCATTCTTATTCTCTTTGCGTTCGGTCTTGAGAAACATTCTCTTGTCTGTGTTTTCATTCACCACGGTGGGAAAAGGCAAATAGGCCATGCTGAAAGCTTCAACAAATTTGCTGTCTTCCGATTTCGGACCAGCTGTCGTCTGTCTCCACTGAAATAAGGCCAAGTATCAAGGAGAATATGGATGGAGCTGCTGACACCGTATCCCCAAAGGAGTACTCAGGGGAAGGGGCTCTAAGCGAGACCAACACTGGAGACCAGAATGGTGATGGGGCTCTGGGGTTTCCTTTCCTCTTGCCCATGACTCCTTTCACCTCACAACTCATGCATACTGGTTTTCAGTGAAACGTGCTTTTCAACATTTTAAAAAGGCCTCCATTTCCAACCAAATATAACTTCCCCAAGTCTTCACGTTCTCAAATTCTTCCTTTACGAAAGCTGCCCTGCTGCCTGTTTCTTCCTCAGCAGCCAAGCTTAGCTTTCCGAATTCTGTATTATAAAAATAGCCAGCTTTTCACTGTCTCGTTATACATTATAATACCAAATAAAAATTAAAGTATGTACAAGCATCCTCTGAATTCTGTCTTCATCTGAGTGTTATTGAGAGCCAGGGATAAAGCCCTTTAAAAGCAAATTGTGGTATTTTGGGTGGTTCATTTCCATTCCTGATTTAGCCTGAGCTACGATATTACTAAAGTTCCTTGGCTCCCCTTTCTCATGCACAAAGAACTCACCATAGGGTTATCAGCTTTTGTGCTCACCTGACTAAAGCCTCATCCCCAGAGCATACTGGGTCAAACTGTTTCTGGTAAGCAACTTTAGAGAATAAAAATTCCTTTGACATTTTAAAGAAGGTTGTGAGAGGAAGACATACAGGAGGGCAGAGAACTGAAACATGCCCCCTCAAGTCTACTTCTTTTCTGTGAGGATGGGGAGAGGGCTGCAGAAGATTAGCTGTTAGAGAAAGGAGACTTTCGGGGTTTGGGCAGCAAGCAGCTGGATACTGTATCCAGCTGTTGGCTAGACAACTGTCAGCTTAAGAACAGGAAGTCAGGATTCCATCTAAAGTAGGAGGGCATTAAACTCTGTCTCATTTGTTAGAGTTTCTTCATGGTCACCTTTGAGCTCAAGGCCAGTGTTGGAAAGGTTCTTGGAGATCATTAGCTGGGCTATGTCTTTCTATATCTCCCTTTGTTCCTTCTTTCTGACTCCCACTCTGCACCCTCTCCCCCTTTCTGTATCCTATGTTTTGCATAGAACTATGAGCTGTAAGCCCAAGCTGTCTGGTCAGAAGGGGACACAGGCAAAAAGGTTGACCTGCCTTGCTGCCCCCCCCCCGCAGTGCACACCTTTAATCCCAGCACTCGGGAGGCAGAGGCAGGTGGATCTCTGTGAGTTTGAGGCCAGCCTGGGCTACAGAACAAGCTGTAGGCCACCCAGAGCTCCATAGTAAGACCATGTCTCAAAACAAAACAACAAAGTCTGGATTTTGGTCTTGATTCTGCTAATTCTTAGTCTTAGGCTTACAGTACCATAGAGTCTCTGGATAAAACCTAGATGGCCATGTCTTTAAGTGTGATTCCATAGACTCAAGCAGATGTGCCTAACTTCCTTACATATTCTCTTCTGATGATATCAGTAACTTCCAGCGTTTCATTTGCCATTTCTATATAGAAGATCCTCACATTAGACCTTTTAAAAGTTTATCTCTCTTCTTAGCAAAGTGATCTGAAGTACACCGGTAGGGGGGGAGGGACAAGGAGGCTGACAAGTACAGAGGGATCTGGAAGTCTAGCACCAGAATCCAACTGCTTGGTCTGAAAATTCAGGACCAGATTTCTAGCTCTGAAAGGACCGGTGAGAGAAAAGAATAACAGACCGAAATAGAAAATGATCATGGAATCAATATATAAGCAGTTGCACCTTGTCAGGGACTTGGCTAAAAGGAAGCAAATAAGAATGCTTTTTAGAAATTGGGGCTCCAACAGAGTGATCAGTCTTAAGACTTACTGATTCCCAGAGGCCTAGATCAGGTTCTTAAATCCCACACTCTCTCACCCTAGCAGAACAGCTTTACAGAAGTCACTGTGAGGTAGAAAGGCAAAGCCCTGCAGGGGGCCACGGCATAGTATATCTAGGATCTAACTTGCCCAGCACAATGAAGCAAGTCAGTTGCCGAATGACAACGCAGGCAGATGCCCCTGTTTTTGGACCACTCACTGAGAGAGACCCAAAGCCATTTTCCTTCCTGCAACAGAATACAGATAAAAGCGAGGCATGGTGGTATATTTCTATGAATGCACCGCTTGGGAAATAGCAAGAAGATCAGGAGGTTAAGGGGTGCCTCCGCTATAGAGCAAGCTAGAGGCTAGCCTGAGCCCCGTGAGACCCTGCCTCCAAAAGTGAGAACCCGAACCCAAAAAGGTTACAGATTTGTTCTTTTCTTTCAAGGAAAAGTAGACTCTTCTCGTTACAGGAGTTGAAACCCAACTGGTCTAAAGCAATTATGCATATCTTATTCCCCTCAGCTGGGACTGATCTAGAGAGGGACATGTTACCTAGTGATAGCCAATAACATAAAATAAAAATAAAGAGAAGGAAAAGAGAGAGTCTCAAAACTAAACATAAGGGACTTTCTGGAGGACAGAAAGTATCTAATTTTCCTAGCAACAATGCTTGAGCCACAAAATAACAATAAACAAAACCCTGAAACTTGTTACCTTTTAGTCTATGAAACCCGTGTCAGTGCCCTTAGTCACTACTAAGTCACTACTGGTCAGATTTTGTTAACAGCATCTGAGTTTTCCTGACTTGCTGAATTGCTTAGTAATTAGGTAAAACCATGGGCCTTATATCCTGTATATAATCTGTATATCCATTTGGCTACATAGTGAGAGCTATATAGTTGCAGAAAGAGTCTTTACTTAAGACCAGTGGTTCTCAGTGTGTGGTACCTGGACTAACAGCATGAATATCACTCGAAGTCTAGGTCCCTAGACAGGTATTGCACCAAGTGAATCAGAAACATCAGGAATGGGGCACAGACAGCAATCGGTATTTTATCAAGTCCTCCAGGTGAATTGATTCATGCTCAAGTTTAAAGAATGTTGCTCTGAACTCAGATCTATTCAAGTGGGCTTTGTACAGCGGTGGCATGTCTTTGTACAGCGGTGGCATGTCTTTGAGACATCTAGTAAAGCTGGAGCTGAACACGTGTCCTCCACTGCTCTTGGAATGCTCTTAGTGCAACTGAGAAAGGGATTTTTAAATTTTATTTAGGTTTAATTTAGCAAAATTTAAGTAAGTGTTCATGGTCAGTGGCCTGTGTATTAGAGAGACCTGGTCTGAATTAAAATAAGGAATCTTACATAATCAAACAGCTCCTGAAAGTGAACTAGAAAAACATTGGTGCGCAACTAAATCTCTAAAGAGAGTGGTAAAATATATACGAAAGGCTCCCATTCCTGGAATTTACGACCCAGTAGGCCAGGCTTAGCCCGAGACCCTGCATTTCTAATATGTTCCTCTGACCCGAGTGCTTCTAATCTCAGGCTTGCACTTTGAGAAACACCGAAATAAGTAAAAATTACTCACGCTCGCCTATAGACTGTGCCTTGGACCCAGCAGGTGCTTGATATTACCAAAGGGATACGGCTGCTCTCTAACAGGAGAAACAACTCAGAAGGCTCCAGAGACCATTAACATGATCGTCAGGCAGCAGGAGCCATGCTTTGGAAGAAGTTTACCGAAGTGATTTGCACAAGGTACCCCCACGTATTCCATTTATTTCCTGATTCTAATCATGCCTGTAGAGGTGTGTGTGTGTGTGGTTTTGTTGAAAACTAAAATATTCAAGCGTGTGAAGATTTGACACTAGAATAAAGTCAGGAAAGACAGCTGGACTGGTGATCTGGCTGGGGGCTCTGCCTTCTTGAATAACACCACGGAGGAAACCATCTATGCCAGAGACTGGGTCTGGCCAGCAACACAGCTTTCAAGTATTAATGAGAAAGGCAAAAATCAAGGACAAACACACAAGGGACTTTTCTGAAGGTCAAAAAGGCAATAATAAATGCCAAGCCCAGAAAAGCTTTTAAATCTGACCTTTTCCTCTGCTGAAGCCATTCGCCTTCCAGCGTCTTCAATCTAATAGACTGAAGTGGGCTCTTAGGAGAGGACGGGCTAGCCTTTCCCTTAATGCCGCCTCCCTAGCACTGCTCAAGCAGAAGCGGTATTACTGGTAATTACATCATTAGACCATAATGGACCACATGTGCTGCGAGGGAGCGAGCCCAGCAGCTCTTCAGTTGAGGAGAGGCGAAGAGGACTCCCCGTTCACGCTTCCATTTTCATTAACCCTCCCAGTTCTGGCTTATTTTTAAAGATAAAATGTCCTTAGGCGATTTTGCAACCACAGAATAGAGACCACAGAAGTGGAGCTTTGTTGAAAATCAGGAGTGAACTTAATACTTCAGCGTAAGGACAGTTCCCTCTGGAACAGGAGTAGGGCGCCTGTGTCCAGCTCATCTTTGTGGTGAACACCTGACTGTGTGGAAATCGTGTCTTCATCCATGAAGAGCACACAGACCCTAGGACATCACTGGCAGCTGTTGAGACTGGGCCCTGTGATCTCAGGAGCTGGCTCCGCCCACTCTCAGCCCTGTGGTTCTATTAAGTAAAAAGACTCCAATGGGAGAGATGGAGCGAAGGAAAATAGGAAGACTGACTCTGTTTGGATTCTTACCTCCGCTCCACCCAGACATTAGCATCAGATCGCTGTCAATAACATCCTCAACATCTTCAAAAGCCCAAGCCCGGGACATACAGAGCAACCACAGAAAGTCTCCTCCAATAGACAGAGTCACAGTGAGGCAAGTTTCAAATGCTTCTATAGGGCACTCTAAGGTAGGCGGGAAATTAGCAACACTAAACACAAAACAGTTGTTTTTCCTATCGTATTAAAAAGGTTTTCTTATATGTAAGGGGAAATCACCTAACAGAGCTCAAAGAAAGAATCAAAACATACAAAGCTACAGATCAACTGTCCCATAGCTCAGAACCTAAGAATCGTCCTTTTCTTTCTTTCTTTCTTTTTTTTTTCCGAGACAAGGTTTCTCTGTAGCTTTGGGGCCTGCCCTGGGACTAGCTCTGTAGACCAGGCTGGTCTCGAACTCACAGAGATCCACCTACCTCTGCCTCCCAAGTGCTGGGATTAAAGGTGTGCGCCACCACCGCCCAGCTAGAATCTTCCTTTTCGAGTGCATGCAGAGAAAACCAATTTAACAAATTAAGTGAAACAGTCCCCAAAATGAACTTCTAAAATACTATTACGTCAGGGATCTGTAGAGAACAAAAATTAAATGAAGGCAGGTGGAAATGACCCAAAAGCCATCTAACAATGGATGGAATGGATGGATGACCACAAGTGAAAACAATGCGGTGTGTATCACGTTCTCGCTCTCTTTCTCTCATTATTATTATGCCACCGAAGAGATGACCTTCTGACACAAAGTGCAGCATGAATGAATATGAAAATATGCAAAATGAAACAAGCCAATCCACAAAAGGAGAAATGCTGTAGGGATGCACTAATGCAGCAAACTTAGAGTAGTCCGAGTCTGAGAAGAAGAGGGAAGACCGGGAACCAAGGTTGGAGGCCAATGTGGCAATGCGTCGTTACTGTTTAAAGGGTGCAGAATTTCAGTTTCGCAAGATGAGAAGTTGTGAGAGTGGATGGTAGCACCGCTGGCTCAGCATAGGGAGCGCTCACACCGCTGGACTGTTCGCGTGAACATGTTCAGGATGGTATAAACTATGACTATTTTGCCACAGTAAAAAGACTTACATGAGTCCTGGAGAGGAAGCACTAACATTATCTCCTGCTCTGAGGCTACATAAGAGAAACTAGGGACAGCTATGGTAACCACTGAGTCTGGCGAAGAAGTCTCTTTAAGTGACAGACTTACAAAGACTCCTTTAAATCTGGATTGCCAAAGGATTATTTCCTCGGGGTTAGGATAAGTCATAAATCAACCTGCAATGCTGTGACTCCACAAGGGCATGGCCTGTCTTGAATAAAGAAATGTCTCCCGTAGGAGTCTGTAACTCAAAACTGGCTCTACTCTAGGGTTTTTTTGTTTTGTTTTGTAAGCAGATCCAATTGGCTTTCATTGAAGGTCCAAAAGCAATCCAGAGTTATCAATAACTCAGTCTCCTGGAAGAAGGAACACCCACTCCTACTAGAAGAAAAGTAAGCCTAGGTCTCAAATAATTTCCATAAAGGTATAGGCAACATTTGCTCTGAAAACAGAAACAACATACAAAGACATGCATGTCTGATAAAAGTTATGAGTGACAGCTAAGAAGAACAGTCAGCAAAAGGCTATCATATGGTGTTTGTTACCGGTACCGGCACTTTCTGAGCACATAGTCTACCACTGCCCTACCCCTCGGCCCATGCTTTAAAATTCCAAAGAGAAGCTTAACAACAAACAAACAAACAAACCAGCAGAGAACAAAAGAATGTAGAATTAAAACTGAAATGGAAAAAAGTCAATGTCGTTAGCCAACTGCGGGAACACATGTCTGTAATCCCTGCACCTAAGAAGTATGAAGACTTGTGAAGTATGTAGTATGAAGACAGGAGAATCAGGAGCTCAAGGTCATCTCCAACTACAAAGAGGGTTTAAGGCTAACAGGCACTACAAGAGACCCCCTATCAAAGAACAAAAGTCAGTGGTCAAGGCAAACAGCAAATAAGCTACAGCTAAATAGATAGCAAGACAGACAGACATCCAAAGATGCTCCACAGGAGCTAAATAGATAGCAAGACAGGCAGACATCCAAAGATGCTCCACAGGAGCTAAATAGATAGCAAGACAGACAGACATCCAAAGATGCTCCACAGGAGCTAAATAGATAGCAAGACAGACAGACATCCAAAGATGCTCCACAGGAGCTAAATAGATAGCAAGACAGACAGACATCCAAAGATGCTTCACAGAATCTGGGGCTAGTGGGGCACACCCGTAATCCTGTTACTCCAGAGGCTGCAAATTCAAGGCCAGCCAGTGTGACTTTGAGACTCTCAAAATTTAAAAGATTTAAAGAAACTGGAACTAGAGCTCAGTCATAGAATACTTGCCTAGTACTCAGGATGTCCTAGGCTTAGTTTTCAGCAAGGGATGGGGGTGGGGGAGAGAAGAGGAAAGAGAGGAGGAAAAAGAGAAGATCAAGAAATAAATTATAAGGCTAGAGGGGGGGGCTCAATGGTTAAGAGGGACCTGGCTAGATTCCCAGTGTCCACATGGCAGCTCACAGCCATCTGTATGTTTGGTTCCAGAGGATCTAGTGCCCTCGTCTGGTCTATGTGGGCACCAGGCACATAAGTGGTATGCATACATACATGAAGCAAAAACATTCACACACATTAAATAAAAATAAATATTTTAAAAGTATATTAAAGTTTTAGAGATATGAATGACAGAATAAGAGGATTTAAAATATAACTAATCTTAGAATTTAAGTTCAAAGATTAAAAGAAGAGGACAGAGAAAGACATTATTCAGTGCCTTCAAATAAGACTTTTTCAGAGTCACTGAGAGAATAGAAAATTCAACAATCTCAAGCAGAATAAACAGAACTAAAACCACACATTGCTATAAAGCCGGTGAACCAAAGGCAAAAAAGATATTGAAACAAAATAACAGGTCACCAGGGAAAGAATGACAGCTGGCAGACTCCATAGAATTGACAAAATCTAGAGACTGTAGGGCATCTTCAATATGGGAAAAATGGGTTTTCAATGTTTATAGCCAACGAAACTCCTTCAGTATGGAAATAAAACAGGGATGAGAGTGTGGCTGGGAGACAGAATGCTTATGCAGTACATAGGAGGCCTTGAGTTCCATGTTCATTCTCCATCACACACACACACACACACACACACACACACACACACACACACACGAAAAAAGATCCCAGGTGGAAAATCTGACAAAACAAATAAAAACAAAAAACCCCCACAAATACTGCTAAGTATGTTTAATAATGTAAAACCCACAAATACTGTTAAATATGTTAAATAAATGGCTCCCGATATGAGACAGAAACTTTGAATGTTCCTTTTAACAAACTATGATTACTGCCAGTGTGAAATAAGAGTAGCATATAATTTGTGTGGTTACACATGCACAAGATAGAAGTATATTTGAACAGTTTAGGACAAGTGATCAGAGCCAAATTTTTAAGTCATCCAGGAGATGAGTTAATGAGGTTAAACTGGTAATGCCTACAAAGACACATTCACACCCTCTCCACATTCACATCCTCTCCACATTCACATCCTCTCTCTCTCTCTCCACATTCACATCCTCTCCACATTCACATCCTCTCCACATTCACATCCTCTCCCTCCCTCTCCACATTCACATCCTCTCCACATTCACATCCTCCCTCTCTCTCCACATTCACATCCTCCCTCTCTCTCCACATTCACATCCTCCTCTTTCTCTCTCCACATTCACATCCTCCCTCTCCACATTCACATCCTCCCTCTCCACATTCACATCCTC